>RXON01004653.1:0-32836 GCA_009667805.1 Leptobrachium leishanense | reverse complement strand
CGCCCCTGTGTGGATATACACACCCGCCCCTATAGGAATATATACACCCGCCCCTGTGTGGATATATACACCTGCCCCTATATGGATATATACACCCGCCCCTATAGGACTATATACACCCGCCCCTGTGTCGATATATACACCCGCCCCTATATGGATATATACACCCACCCCTGTGGGAATATATACACCCGCCCCTATATGGATATATACACCCACCCCCATGGGAATATATACACCCGCCCCTATGGGAATATATACACCCGCCCCTATAGGAATATATACACCCGCCTCTATGGGAATATATACACCCGCCCCTGTGTGGATATATACACCCGCCCCCTATAGCTACATATACACCCGCCCCTATATGGATATATACACCCACTCCTATGGGAATATATACACCCGCCCCTATAGGAATATATACACCTGCCCCTATGGGAATATATACACCCGCCCCTATGGGAATATATACACCCGCCCCTATATGGATATATACACCCACCCCTATGGGAATATATACACCCGCCCCTATAGGAATATATACACCTGCCCCTATGGGAATATATACACCCGCCCCTATGGGAATATATATACCCGCCCCTATAGGAATATATACGCCCACCCCTATAGCTACATATACACCCGCCCCGTATGGATATATACACCTGGCCCTGTATGGATATATACACCCGCCCCTATGGGAATATATTAGGGATAGACCGATTATATCGGTTTAGCCGATTATCGGTGCCGATATTCAGAAAATTACTGATATCGGTATCGGCATTTTATTTGCCGATATTGCCGATATTTGGACAAGTTGGCTCACTGCAGCTGCGACACGCAAGATCCCACAGAACTGTACGAATCTGGGGCTTCTCCCACATCAGGCTGTAAGCCCTCACTGCAGAACGACCCCTGCTCACTGACCGTATTGTGCATGAGCGTGATGGCAACAGAAATGGGGCTTCCATCCCATCTGGCAGGGAATTCCCTATACAAGAGATGCAGGGTCTATTTCCTACAGCAGGGTCCAGCAACCTGGGACCTCCAGATGTTTTGGAACTGGATTTCCAATGAGGCTCCAAGAACCTAATGAGAAGATGAGCATCATAGCAGATGTAATTCCAAAACGTGGGGCAATATTACAAAGTGACTGCTTAACCAGAGCTGGAATATAACTTTGTAATATAACCCTTGGAGGGCCAAGGTTGCTGAACCCCTTACATACAGGATCATATGAGGGATCTTTAAGAAAGCCAAAGACACGGTCTGATTGTTTGTAAAAAATAAAAGATTAAATTAAATAAAAATTCTAGGGATGCACCGATACCACTTTTTTAATACCGAGTACCGATACTTTTATTTAATGTCATGTGACGCTTTCCAATAGGAACAGACCTCATATAAAAATTTATGAGATTTGCCCCCAGCTCACATGGATTTGCCCCCAGCTCACATGGATTTGCCCCCAGCTCACATGGATTTGCCCCCAGCTCACATGGATTTGCCCCCAGGTCACATGGATTTGCCCCCAGCACTCATGGGTTTGCCCCCAGCACTCATGGGTTTGCCCTCAGCTCACATGGGTTTGCCCCCAGCTCACATGGGTTTGCCCCCAGCTCACATGGGTTTGCCCCCAGCTCACATGGGTTTGCCCCCAGCTCACATGGGTTTGCCCCCAGCACTCATGGATTTGCCCCCAGCTCTGATGGATATGCCCCAGCTCTGATGGATATGTCCCCCAGGTCTCATGGATTTGCCCCCAGGTCTCATGGATTTGCCCCCAGCTCACATGGATTTGCCCCCAGCTCACATGGATTTGCCCCCAGCTCACATGGATTTGCCCCCAGCTCACATGGATTTGCCCCCAGCTCTGATGGATATGCCCCAGCTCTGATGTATATGTCCCCCAGGTCTCATGGATTTACTACCAGGTCTCATGGATTTGCCCCCAGGTCTCATGGATTTGCCCCCAGCTCGAACACTGGGGAAGCTGGCCGTGTGCATGTAAAGCACGCGGCCAGCGTTCCCCTCCGGCGCGCTGCGATACTCGCCCATCCTTAAGGTCCGGTCGCTGGGCAGTGATGCGATCACGTGGCCGCCGGGCGCATCTGTGACGCTGCCTCCAGCCGAGAGGCAGCGTCACAGGAGCACCCAGTGGCCGTGGGAACGCATCACTGCCCAGCGACCGGACCTTCAGGATTGGTGAGTATCGCGGCGCGCCGGAGGGGAACGCTGGCCGCGTGGTTTTCATGCACGCGGCCAGCTTCCCCAGGCCCGCGGATACCGTCAAGCCGGCCCAGCGCCGGCTTCCGGTATCGGCGGGATGTATCAGGCCATTTGCACGAGTAACAAGTACTCGTGCAAACGGCAATATCGGCCCCGATACCGATACTAGTATCGGTATCGGTGCATCCCTAAAAAATTCTTACTAAATTGAATAAATGAAGTGGACGTGGTGCAATGTTTACATGTTAAAACACATTGGGCTATATACAATCTTTGCGCAAAAACGCTCACGCAAAGCGTGAAGTTTTGCGCCAAGCGTTAAACGTTTGCGTGCGCAAATCACCGCTGGAATTACAATCCTCACGCGTTTTGGATCCGATCTATAGCGTGCGTAAACCGGATGCGCCCAAATGCTTGCGCAGTACCGTTGCGCGCAGAAATCAGTGTGCTTACTGTAATTTTTTTTTTTTTCACTCAATTCAGCCAATCAGAATTAAGAACCACAAGTCAATCTGAGCATATATGCTGCATCAATAATACATGCACGCACAACTTCTCCATTTTATTGGTTTGGGTATGTGTAGAATGTGTAACTATACTTTGCGGCATTTTTTTTGGGCTGGTGTATTTGGTTTCGGCCAGGTTGTTCAGATGTGCCGTTACCACCAGCTTTTAGGAGTTGCTAAAATTATACGCGCAAAAGCTGTGCGTTACAAACTGCACATAGATTGTAATACCATCCGCATACCAGCGCACAAACACATTTGCGCTCACAATGTTAAGTATAGATCGCGCGACGTACAGTAAGCTCACGCAGGGTTCGCAGGTTCACCCGCGGTAGACGATTACGTGCATTTGTTGCACTGACTATGTAATATGGCATTCGGCGTAAAGGGTTTGACCCTCGAGTTAAATGTTTATTGCACCGGTGGAAACGTTTGCACGAAGATTGTTGTTTAGGCCATTGAGTTCATGGCATAGTCAGATTTGTGCTGTTTTTTTTCAGAACTTTAACTTTACAGAATATATCGGCACCAAATATCGGCTATCGGCCCTGAAAAAATGATATTGGTCTATCCCTAGAATATATACACCCGCCCCTATAGCTGCATATACACCCGCCCCTATACGGATATATATGCCCGCCCCTATAGGGATATATACGCCCACCCCTATAGCTACATATACGTCCGCCCCTATATGGATATATACACCCGTCCCTATGGGACTATATACGCCCGCCCCTATAGCTGCATATACACCCGCCCCTGTATGGATATATACACCCACCCCTATAGGGATATATACACCCGCCCCTGTAGGGACATATACACCCACCCCTATAGCTACATATGCGCCGCCCCTGTATGGGTATATACGCCCATCCCTATAGGAATATATACGCCTGCCCCTATAGCCACATATACACCAGCCCATACATGGGTATATACACCCGCCCCTATATGGATATACACACACGACCCTATAGGAATATATACACCCGTCCCTATAGGAATATATGCACCCACACCTATAGCTGCATATGCACCCGCCCCCTATGGGAATATATGCACCCGCCCCTATAGACACACGCTGGTGTAACAGTGAGAGCACTGTGTGAGTGACACATGTCCCCTCCACTTTCTCTGCCTGTGTACACCGGCAGAGAAAGTGGAGGGGACATGTGTCACTCACACAGTGCTCTGTTACACCGGCAGAGAAAGTGGAGGGGGTCATGTGTCACTCACACAGTGCTCTGTTACACCCGAGAGAAGTGGAGGGGACATGTGTCACTCACACAGTGCTCTGTTACACCGGCAGAGAAAGTGGAGGGGACATGTGTCACTCACACAGTGCTCTGTTACACCGGCAGAGAAAGTGGAGGGGGTCATGTGTCACTCACACAGTGCTCTGTTACACCGGCAGAGAAAGTGGAGGGGACATGTGTCACTCACACAGTGCTCTGTTACACTGGCAGAGAAAGTGGAGGGGACATGTGTCACTCACACAGTGCTCTGTTACACCGGCAGAGAAAGTGGAGGGGACATGTGTCACTCACACAGTGCTCTGTTACAACCGGCAGAGAAAGTGGAGGGGACATGTGTCACTCACACAGTGCTCTGTTACACCGGCAGAGAAAGTGGAGGGGACATGTGTCACTCACACAGTGCTCTCACTGTTACACCGGCAGAGAAAGTGGAGGGGACATGTGTCACTCACACAGTGCTCTGTTACACCGGCAGAGAAAGTGGAGGGGACATGTGTCACTCACACAGTGCTCTGTTACACCGGCAGAGAAAGTGGAGGGGACGTGTGTCACTCACACAGTGCTCTGTTACACCGGCAGAGAAAGTGGAGGGGACATGTGTCACTCACACAGTGCTCTGTTACACCGGCAGAGAAAGTGGAGGGGACATGTGTCACTCACACAGTGCTCTGTTACACCGGCAGAGAAAGTGGAGGGGACATGTGTCACTCACACAGTGCTCTGTTACACCGGCAGAGAAAGTGGAGGGGACGTGTGTCACTCACACAGTGCTCTGTTACACCGGCAGAGAAAGTGGAGGGGACATGTGTCACTCACACAGTGCTCTGTTACACCGGCAGAGAAAGTGGAGGGGACATGTGTCACTCACACAGTGCTCTGTTACACCGGCAGAGAAAGTGGAGGGGACATGTGTCACTCACAGTGCTCTGTTACACCGGCAGAGAAAGTGGAGGGGGACATGTGTCACTCACACAGTGCTCTGTTACACCGGCAGAGAAAGTGGAGGGGACATGTGTCACTCACACAGTGCTCTCACTGTTACACCGGCAGAGAAAGTGGAGGGGACATGTGTCACTCACACAGCGCTCTGTTACACAGCCGGCAGAGAAAGTGGAGGGGACATGTGTCACTCACACAGTGCTCTGTTACACCGGCAGAGAAAGTGGAGGGGGACATGTGTCACTCACACAGTGCTCTGTTACACCGGCAGAGAAAGTGGAGGGGACGTGTGTCACTCACACAGTGCTCTCACTGTTACACCGGCAGAGAAAGTGGAGGGGACATGTGTCACTCACACAGTGCTCTGTTACACCGGCAGAGAAAGTGGAGGGGACATGTGTCACTCACACAGTGCTCTGTTACACCGGCAGAGAAAGTGGAGGGGACATGTGTCACTCACACAGTGCTCTGTTACACCGGCAGAGAAAGTGGAGGGGACATGTGTCACTCACACAGCGCTCTGTTACACCGGCAGAGAAAGTGGAGGGGACATGTGTCACTCACACAGTGCTCTGTTACACCGGCAGAAAAGTGGAGGGGACATGTGTCACTCACACAGTGCTCTGTTACACCGGCAGAGAAAGTGGAGGGGACATGTGTCACTCACACAGCGCTCTGTTACACCGGCAGAGAAAGTGGAGGGGACATGTGTCACTCACACAGTGCTCTGTTACACCGGCAGAGAAAGTGGAGGGGACGTGTGTCACTCACACAGTGCTCTGTTACACCGGCAGAGAAAGTGGAGGGGGACATGTATGGTTACCTTTCATGGCCATTCGGCTATCCAGAGAGCAGGCAGTTCGCCAAATCCTGGCGAATTGCCTGCACATACGGTGCCTGTTCGAGGGCAGTGAAATCCCCATAGAGAAGCAATGCTTTGGCTATCCAGAGAACAAAAAGCAACAGTGAAAAGTTGCTGAAATGCCCTGCCATTCGGTGGTTTCATTCGGCAGATTTACTCAGGCGAATCCCATAGGTTTCAAATTCAATATCTAATAAATGGTTTATTATTTTATTCTGCAGCAAAAAGTCTCTTTATTTATAGATTTGTTAGGATCTTTTAGGCATTTTTGGTGTTTTTTTGCATACATTTTCTGACCGTTTTGTTGTTTTTTTTAAATCGTTTTTTCTTTTTCTGTAACCGCTCTCTTTTATTATCATTCATTGGATTTTTTATGTAAATTTCAGACATTTTCGCTCAGTAGTTTCTTTGCAAACAGCGTTTCACTTTTCAAACATTCAAGCAAACGGTTTTCTGTTTTTCACTCCATTTGTCTGCGTTGTTGGGTTTTTCCGGCGGCTGCTCTGCGCTGTGATCGGCTCCTGCTCGGGTTTCTCCGGCGTGTTCGCAGGGTTAATCCAGCTGTTTTTGCAGGTTTCATTGTGCGTTCCCCGGGTTTTGCAGTGAGTGTTCGGCAGTTTTGCGGCGGCTTTTCCCTGCATTACGACGGCCCTGTGGTGCTTGCTGAATACACCGCAGGGTCGCCGAAATGGGATCGCCGAATTGCACCGAATTGAAGAGAACGAAAATTCACCAAACGTGCGGCGACTTTTTGCTTCTCTTTGAATAACCCTGATAGATTTATTATTTTATGCAAGTTTGATTTATTGCATTTTTAAAACCTGCGCACTTTCTAAAACACCCCCTGTGTCTCCTATATAGATATCTACCCCCCCTTCTGCTATAGGGGTCTCTATATACACCCTCCCTAGTTTTTTCTATAGCGGTTTCCATATACATCGCTCCTGCTATAGGGTTTCTCTATACAGTCCCCCATTTCCACTGTAGGGATATCTGCAAACACCACACCCCCATGTTTTTTACTATGGGGTCTCTATATGCACCCCTGTTTCTGCTGTAGATGCTGCCATACACCATCACCTATTCCAGCTACAGGGGGTCCCAAACACATCACCCTGTTTCTGCTATATGGGTCTCTATAAGCACCCATTGTTTCCGCTATAGCGGATCTATATATATCCCTTTTTGCTATAGGGGTTTATATGTGTACCCCCGCTTCTGCCATATGGGGCTCTATATACACCACGGTTTATGTCTTATGGGTCATACACACGTCATTTTCCAGCTATAGGGGTTTCCATATACACCTCCCGCCATAGGGGCCGCAGGTTGCACCCACTGTTTCTTCTATGGGGGTTGATGTACACATCCCTGGGTTCCACTATAAGGGACTCTATATACATCCCTGGGTTCTGCTATAAGGGGCTATATATACATCCCTGGGTTCTGCTATAAGGGGCTATGTATACATCCCTGGGTTCTGCTATAAGGGACTCTATATACATCCCTGGGTTCTGCTATAAGGGGCTATATATATACACCCCTGGGTTCTGCTATAAGGGACTCTATATACATCCCTGGGGTCTGCTATAAGGGGCTACATATACATCCCTGGGTTCTGCTATAAGGGGCTATATATACACCCCTGGGTTCTGCTATAAGGGACTCTATATACATCCCTGGGTTCTGCTATAAGGGGCTATATATACATCCCTGGGTTCCACTATAAGGGACTCTATATACATCCCTGGGGTCTGCTATAAGGGGCTATATATACACCCCTGGGTTCTGCTGTAAGGGACTCTATGTACATCCCTGGGGTCTGCTATAAGGGGCTATATATACATTATTATTATTATTCTTTATTTATAAAGCGCCAGCATATTCCGCAGCGCTGTACAATAAGCACAGTATAGACAGGGTTACAATACATTGAACAACATTTGACAAACAGTACAGGAGGAGATGAGGGCCCTATTCCCGTAGGAACTCACAATCTGGGAGGGTTGGGGTTGGAAACAGGAGGAGAGGACTGTAAGGTGAGAGTGATTGATGGTTGCGTCAGTGAGTTGGGTGGTAGGCTTCCCTAAATAGGAATGTTTTAAGGGAGCGTTTGAAGGAAGAGAAGTTAGGGGAAAGTCTGACAGTACGAGGGAGAGCGTTCCAGAGAGTGGGGGCTGCGCGTGAGAAATCCTGCAGTCTATCATGGGAAGAGGTGATGCGGGGAGAAGCTAGGCGCAGGTCACTGTTTGACCTTAGGGAGCGGGCTGGGGTGTATTTGTTGATTAGTGAGGACAGGTAGTGGGGCGCTGAGTTAGTGAGGGTTTTGTAGGTAAGGATAAGGATTTTGAACTTAATTCTGCAGTGGATGGGGAGCCAGTGAAGGGACTCGCAGAGGGGAGCGGCAGAGACAGAGCGGCGGGTGAGGTGAATTAGCCTGGCGGAGGCGTTCAGGATGGATTGTAGGGGGGAGAGGCGGGACAGAGGGAGGCCAGATAAGAGATTATTGCAATAGTTGAGTCGGGAGATTACCAGGGCGTGTATGAGTTGTTTTGTGGTGACAGCGGTAAGAAATGGCTGAATTCTGGAAATATTACGCAGTTGGTATCGGCAGGAGGAGGAAAGAGACTTGATGTGGGGGATGAAGGAAAGAGCAAGTGTAACTCCAAGACAGCGCACTTGGTTTGATGGGGAGATGGTGATACCCTCCACCGTGATAGAGAAGTCAGGAGGTGGGGAGGCATTGGAGGGAGGAATAAGTAGGAGCTCAGTCTTTGACATGTTGATCTTTAGGTGGTGGGAGGCCATCCAGGAGGAGATGCCAGATAAACAGTCACTGACTTTTGAGAGGACAGGGGGAGAGAGATCAGGGGTAGAGAGGTAGATCTGAGTGTCATCAGCGTAGAGGTGGTAATTAAAGCCAAAGCTGTTGATGATTTTGCCCAGGGAGGAGGTGTAGATGGAAAAGAGCAGAGGACCAAGGAGAGAGCCTTGAGGTACACCAACAGATAGAGGCAATGAGGAGGAGGAGTTACCAGCAAAGGACACACAGAAGGACCTGTTGGATAAATAGGAGTCGACCCAAGCGAGTGCAGTGTCACCGAGACCCAGAGAGTTGAGGGTCTGTAGAAGGAGGGGGTGGTCAACAGTGTCAAAAGCAGCTGAGAGGTCAAGCAGGATGAGAATAGAATAGTGGCCGTGTTTTTTAGCAGTTAGGAAGTCGTTGGTGACTTTGGTGAGGGCAGTTTCAGTTGAGTGTAGGGGACGGAAGCCAGATTGCAGGGGGTCAAGTAGGGAATTGGAGGACAGGAAGAGGGAGAGGCGGTTGAAGACTAGTTTTTCTAAGAGCTTAGATGTGAAGGGAAGCAGGGATACAGGGCGGTAGTTGGATGGAGAGTTGGGATGGTTTCTTTAGTAAAGGGGTAACTAGCGCGTGTTTGAAGGCGGATGGAAAGGAGCCGGTGGAGAGAGATAGGTTGAAGATGTGTGTGAGAGCAGGGGTGAGGAGGAGGAGAGGGGAGGAATTAGATGTGAGGGAATGGGGTCGAGCGGGCACGTGGTGAGATGTGAGGAGGACAATAAGGAATTGACTTCCTCCTCAGTGGCTGGGAGGAAGCGGCAGAGGGTGGCAGAGGGGACCTGTGGGAGTGGAGGTGGCAGATAACTATCTTGTGTTGGGATGTTGCTTCTGATAGAGTTTTACTGAGGAAGTAGTCTGCCAGGTCTTGAGCGCTGAAGGCAGCTGAGGGGGGAGGTGCAGGTGGGTAGAGGAGGGTGTTGAAGGTGGACCAGAGCTGTTTAGGGTTGGAGGACAGCGTAGATATAAGAGATGAGAAGAAGGATTGTTTGGCCAAGTGGAGGGCAGAGGTGTATGACCGGAGAATAAACTTGAAGTGAACAAAACCCATCCCTGGGTTCTGCTATAAGGGACACTCTATACATCCCTGGGTTCTGCTATAAGGGGCTATATATATATATATATACACCCCTGGGTTCTGCTATAAGGGACTCTATATACATCCCTGGGTTCTGCTATAAGGGGCTATATTTACATCCCTGGGCACTGCTATAAGGGGCTATATATACATCCCTGGGTTCTGCTATAAGGGGCTATATATACATCCCTGGGTTCTGCTATAAGAGTCTATATATACATACCTGGGTTCTGCTATAAGGGGCTATATATACATCCCTGGGTTCTGCTATAAGGGGCTATATATACATCCCTGGGTTCTGCTATAAGGGACTCTATACATACCTGGGTTCTGCTATAAGGGGCTATATATACATCCCTGGGTTCTGCTATAAGGGGCTATATATACATCCCTGGGTTCTGCTATAAGGGGCTATATACATCCCTGGGTTCTGCTATAAGGGTCTATATATACATACCTGGGTTCTGCTATAAGGGGCTATATATACAACCCTGGGTTCTGCTATAAGGTGCTATATATACATCCCTGGGTTCTGCTATAAGGGACTCTATATACATCCCTGGGTTCTGCTATAAGGGGCTATATATACACCCCTGGGTTCTGCTATAAGGGGCTTATATATGTGGCCGAAATTGTTGGCACCCCAGAAATTTTTCCAGAAAATCAAGTATTGCAGAACCACATGTTTTGCTATACACATGTTTATTCCCTTTGTGTGTATTGGAACAAAACAAAAAAAGGGAGGAAAAAAAGCAAATTGGACATAATGTCACAAAACTCCAAAATTGGGCTGGACAAAATTCTTGGCACCCTTAACTTAATATTTGGTTGCACACCCTTTGGAAAAAATAACTGAAATCAGCCGCTTCCTATAATCATCAATAAGCTTCTTACACCTCTCACCCGGAATTTTGGACCACTCTTCCTTTGCAAACTGCTCCAGGTCTCTCTTATTGGAAGGGCGCCTTTTCCCTACAGCAATTTTAAGATCTCTCCACAGGTGTTCAATGGGATTTAGATCTGGACTCATTGCTGGCCACTTCAGAACTCTCCAGCGCTTTGTTGCCATCTGTTTCTGGGTGCTTTTTGACGTATGTTTGGGGTCATTGTCCTCCTGGAAGACCCAAGATCTCGGACGCAAACCCAGCTTTCTGACACTGGGCTCTACAGTACGACCCAAAATCCTTTGGTAATCCTCCGATTTCATGATGCCTTGCACACATTCAAGGCACCCAGTGCCAGAGGCAGCAAAACAACCCCAAAAGATCATTGACCCTCCACCATATTTCACTGTAGGTACTGTGTTCTTTTCTTTGTAGGCCTCACTCCGTTTTCGGTAAACAGTAGAATGATGTGCTTTACCAAAAAGCTCTATCTTGGTCTCATCTGTCCACAAGACGTTTTCCCAGAAGTATTTTGGCTTCCTCAAGTACATTTTGGCAAACTGTAGTCTTGCTTTTTTATGTCTGCGTCAGCAGTGGGGTCCTCCTGGGTCTCCTGCCATAGCGTTTCATTTCATTTAAATGTCGATGGATAGTTCGCGCTGACACTGATTGCTCCCTGAGCCTGCAGAACAGCTTGAATTTCTTTGGAACTTGTTTGGGGCTGCTTATCCACCATTCAGACTATCCTGCGTTGCAACCTTTCAATTTTTCTCTTCCGTCCACCCAGAGAGATTAGCTACAGTTCCATGGGTTGCAAACTTCTTGATAATGTTGCGCACTGTAGACAAAGGCAAATCTAGATCTCTGGAGATGGACTTGTAACCTTGAGATTGTTGATATTTTTCCACAATTTTGGTTCTCAAGTATTCAGACAGTTCTCTTCACCTCTTTCTGTTGTCCATGCTTAGTGTGGCACACACAGACACACAATGCAAAGACTAAGTGAACTTCTCTCCTTTTTATCTGCTTTCAGGTGTGATTTTTATATTGCCCACACCTGTTACTTGCCCCAGGTGAGTTTACAGGAGCATCACATGCTTGAAACAATCTTATTTATCCACAATTTTGAAAGGGTGCCAAGAATTTTGTCCATCCCATTTTTGGAGTTTTGTGTGACATTATGTCCAATTTGCTTTTTTTCCTCCCTTTTTTTGTTCCAATACACACAAAGGGAATAAATGTGTATAGCAAAAAATGTGTTACTGCAATACTTTTCTGTGCGAAATACTTGATTTTCTGGAAAAATTTCTGGGGTGCCAACAATTTCGGCCATGACTGTACATCCCTGGGTTCTGCTATAAGGGGCTTATATATACATCCCTGGGTTCCGCTATAAGGGACTCTATATACACCCCTGTTTCTTCTATCATAGTTTTTTTTATATATCCCCCCCCCCCCGGTGCTTCCCCTATGTTTTCATTTGATGTAGAATCTCTGTGATTGTGGAATCCTTCTCATTGTACGTTCTCTGCTTTTGCAGGAGGCGCAGTAAATGGGACCAGCCCGGTCCTGCTGGCGCCGCTTACCTCATGGCTGGCACGATGCCCATGCCTGGTACGATGCCCATGCCTGGTACGATGCCCATGCCCGGTACAATGCCCATGCTCCCGTCTATCGGCCCTGGGGTGTTCATGCCTCCTCCGGATCTCCAGCCTGCCGCTATGGTCTCCTCTGAGGCTATCAGTGCACCCTGCGGGGCCTTGGACGCCGCGGCAGCCGTGGCCGCAAAGATCAACGCCATGCTGTTGGCTAAGGGGAAGATCAAACCATCACACAACATCCCCGAGAAGGTAAGGTGGTGGCATGGTGCAGGTTACGAGGGGGATACGGTGCCGGAATGGATACCTCCTCCCAGCGTCTTTAAAGAGATTCCAGGGGAAGCCACGGTTATATGTGTATAATGCAGTATATTCTGCTGGAATTCTTCATTCAGTGACCGACCCATTCACTCCATTCCATGACCAAAGCCACACAGCGAGGAGCAAGTGATGGAAAGATACAACATATCACACAATGGATGCGCCCAGTGACACACATAGAGGAAAATATCACACAATGGATGCACCCAGTGACACATATAGAGGAAAATATCACACAATGGATGCACCCAGTGACACACATAGAGGAAAATATCACACAATGGATGCGCCCAGTGACACTACATAGAGGAAAATATCACACAATGGATGCACCCAGTGACACACATAGAGGAAAATATCACACAATGGATGCACCCAGTGACACATATAGAGGAAAATATCACACAATGGATGCACCCAGTGACACACATAGAGGAAAATATCATACAACGGATGCGCCCAGTGACACATATAGAGGAAAATATCACACAATGGATGCACCCAGTGACACACATAGAGGAAAATATCACACAATGGATGCGCCCAGTGACACTACATAGAGGAAAATATCACACAATGGATGCACCCAGTGACACACATAGAGGAAAATATCACACAACGGATGCGCCCAGTGACACATATAGAGGAAAATATCACACAATGGATGCACCCAGTGACACACATAGAGGAAAATATCACACAATGGATGCGCCCAGTGACACTACATAGAGGAAAATATCACACAATGGATGCACCCAGTGACACATATAGAGAAAAATATCACACAATGGATGCGCCCAGTGACACTACATAGAGGAAAATATCACACAATGGATGCGCCCAGTGACACATATAGCAGAAAATATCACACAATGGATGCGCCCAGTGACACATATAGCAGAAAATATCACACAATGGATGCGCCCAGTGACACTACATAGAGGAAAATATCACACAATGGATGCACCCAGTGACACATATAGAGGAAAATATCACACAATGGATGCGCCCAGTGACACATATAGCAGAAAATATCACACAATGGATGCGCCCAGTGACACATATAGCAGAAAATATCACACAATGGATGCGCCCAGTGACACATATAGAGGAAAATATCACACAATGGGTGCGCCCAGTGACACATATAAAGGGAAATATCACACAATGCTGGTGTAACAGTGAGAGCGCTGTGTGAGTGCCAAATGTCCCCTCCACTTTCTCTGCCAGTGTAACAGTGGGTATCCTGGGCGAGGTGGGATCCCTGTCGGGTTTATTAGCTTTCTGAGATTGCTTCAGGGATCCCGTTGTGATTTTTTCCTGTTTTGCCCTGTTTTTTTTTTTTTTTTTTTTAAATATTCATTTTTATTGGGTTTTCACAGAATAAACAATGAAAGCATACAATATCATGACTTAAATCCAAGTCAAAACATCAGTGAATAAACATGAAAATGAAAACACATTTTTTTTTTTTTTTATCCATTCCGATATGTATATGAAAATCTATGCAATATAGAAGAACTATGACAGAGCATTGAAAGTTTTGCCCTGTTTTAACCTCGTATGAGACGTTTTGCTGAAATCTTCATTCCTGTCTGCAGGCTCAGCTCGCTGGGAAAGCTCAGCCTACCATCAAAAGCAAAGACGACCTCGTCGTGGCCGAGGTGGAGATCAATGACGTGCCACTAGCCTGCCGCAATCTCCTTACACGAGGGCAGACGCAGGATGAGGTATGGGTTACTTTCTGGCTGTCGTGGAGGGGACAGAGCTTGTTGGGTTGTGTGGTTTGCTGGGGAATCCTTCCAGGATGGTTCTGGCTCAGGTCGTGTCCCGCCAGCATTTTACTGTTAGCTTTGCAGCGAATCTTCTGCTTTAGGTAGACCATGGCTGTCCATGAGGTTCTGCAGCATGTTTACTGTCTGATAATCAGTTCCCCCACATCTAAGTGATGATAGCATTGTTAAAGCATGTTGTGTTACCTGTTTGCACTTCCTCTTAAACCTAGCACGGTTCCTGCTGTGCACTGCGCTCCTAGCGTGGTTCCTGCTGTGTGCTGCGCTCCCTACTGTGCGCTGCGCTCCCTGCTTTGCTCTGCGCTCCTAGCGCGGTTCCTGCTGTGCTCCTAGCGCGGGTCCTACTGTGCGCTTCTAGTGCGGGTCCTGCTGTGTGCTGCTAGCGCGGATCCTGCTGTGTGCTGCTAGCGCGGGTCCTGCTGTGTGCTGCTAGCGCGGGTCCTGCTGTGTGCTGCTAGCGCGGGTCCTGCTGTGCTTCTAGCGCGGGTTCTGCTGTGCGCTGCGCTTCTAGCGCGGTTTCTGCTGTGCGCTGCGCTTCTAGCGCGGGTCCTGCTGTGCACTGCGCTTCTAGAGTGGGTCCTGCTGTGCGCTGCGCTTCTAGAGCGGGTCCTGCTGTGCACTGCGCTTCTAGAGCGGGTCCTGCTGTGTGCTGCGCTTCTAGTGTGGGTCCTGCTGCGCTTCTATCGCGGGTCCTGCTGTTTGCTGCGCTTCTAGCGCGGGTCCTGCTGTTTGCTGCGCTCCTAATGCGGGTCCTGCTGTGCGCTGCGCTCCTAATGCGGGTCCTGCTGTGCGCTGCGCTCCTATCGCGGTTCATGCTGTGTGCCGCACTGCTAGCGGGTAGCTAGAGGTTGTCCATTGTAGCAGCTTCTCCCCTTCTTGCCTCTTCAGATCAGTCGTCTGAGCGGGGCAGCTGTTTCCACTCGAGGGAGATTCATGACCCCGGAAGAGAGACTTAAAGTCGGTGCAGGGTACGTGTTTACTGATCAGCCTTGTGTCATTCTCTGGTTTTAACCATTACTGTTGTACACACCATGTACTAGGTTTCTTTGTCCCCGGCCAAGCCGCTGGCATCATGTCTGTCTGTAAAAAATCAAATGTGTTTAATGGCGGGGTCGACTGTGCCCGGTATTGCCGACAATCAGCCGATATTTGGGTTTCCCCCAGAGGGGCAGATGCTCATCCGCTGAGAAGCAGAGGACGTCTCCAGCCCATCAGTGAAGTTCCGCGTCTCACTGCCTGTATGGCACCAATGACGATTTCTCCCACACTATTCAATTATAAAGTGAACAATGATGCTGCGCTGTGGAGCCATGATAACGCTCATACACAGCGCACATTACTATATCACAGAGCTGCACAGGAATACAACTCACACTGATATAAAACTCAATAGTATTGTGTGCTCTATAGGAGTGTGAGTTTAATAGCTGTGGAGCTCTGTGATACGCTCATACACACCGCACATTACTGTGAGTTTTATTGCTGTGGCGCTCTGTGATAGGCTCATACACACTGCACATTACTGTGAGTTTTATTGCTGTGGTGCTCTGTGATAAGCTCATACACACTGCACATTACTGTGAGTTTTACTGCTTTGGAGCTCTGTGATACGCTCATACACCCTGCACATTACTGTGAGTTTTGTTGCTGTGGAGCTCTGTGATACGCTCATACACACCACACATGGCTTTTCATCGTTGTACAGAATATCAGCACCGGTTATTGATATTTGAAAAATTATTTTGGTCTATCCCTAATTTATTGTGTTTATTTGATGTTGCTGCTATCTTACATGTGTTTTGTTTTTCTCTTGTATGTTTAGTGAATTAACTATTTCTATATGTGTCACTGGGTGCATCCATTGTGTGATATTTCCCTCTATATGTGTCACTGGGCGCATCCATTGTGTGATATTTTCCTCTATATGTGTCACTGGGCGCATCCATTGTGTGATATTTTCCTCTATATGTGTCACTGGGCGCATCCATTGTGTGATATTTTCCTCTATATGTGTCACTGGGCGCATCCATTGTGTGATATTTTCCTCTATATGTGTCACTGGGCGCATCCATTGTGTGATATTTTCCTCTATATGTGTCACTGGGCGCACCCATTGTGTGATATTTTCCTCCTATATGTGTCACTGGGTGCACCCATTGTGTGATATTTTCCTCCTATATGTGTCACTGGGTGCATCCATTGTGTGATATTTTCCTTTTATATGTGTCACTGGGTGCATCCATTGTGTGATATTTTCCTCTATATGTGTCACTGGGCGCACCCATTGTGTGATATTTTCCTCCTATATGTGTCACTGGGTGCATCCATTGTGTGATATTTTCCTCCTATATGTGTCACTGGGTGCATCCATTGTGTGATATTTTCCTCTATATGTGTCACTGGGCGCACCCATTGTGTGATATTTTCCTCCTATATGTGTCACTGGGTGCATCAATTGTGTGATATTTTGTATCTTTCCATCACTTGCTCCTCACTGTGTGGCTTTGGTCATAGAATGGAGTGAATGGTTCAGACACTGACTCACATAATTGTATTGTGTGGTATGTATTCAATGGACATCACCAGGGCGTAGATTAGTCGTCTTTTAAGCCTCCTGGTTTATCTCATTCAGCTGCCAGCTCTTATCTCATATTGCCTGGAAAGCAATAGCCTCCTGTTATCTTATCTAAATAACCCCCCCCCCCTTCACATCATTAACTGGTAAACTCTAGAAGATGAACCACAGCAGTAAAGTAAAACCTTTGCACCGATTTTGGTAAATATCGCGTCATGGGAAAAAATCCACAAAATGGAAACAGGCGATTAAAAAAAAAACAAATTTGTATTTTTCCTTTTTGCATGAAATTACTTCAAACAAAGGAATAAAAAGCAGCATGTGCTTTATAAGATCTTTTATAATGTGTTTTTATAAGGTGCTTCATAATATGATTTATAATGTTCTTTATAAGTTGCTTTATAAGGTGCTTCATAATGTGTTTTTTAAGGTGCTTTATAACGTGTTTCATAAGGTGCTTCATAATGTGCTTTATAACGTGTTTTATAAGGTGCTTTATAATGTGCTTCATAATATGCTTTATAAGGTGTTTTATAATGTGCTTCATAATGTTCTCTATAATGTTGTGTTGTTTCAATGCACGCGTGATTTGGTTACAGCTTGTGTTAGTGTCCCTTTAATCTTTATGTGCTTCGCATTTCTCGGTTATAACATGGTCACACTGTGTGTATGTGTGTCAGCTCTGATGTTTGTTCACACATTGATTCTTCGTGTGTTTTTGTTTCAGAGAGCGGCCTTTGTACCTGCACATTCAGGGCCAGACGCGGGACGTCGTTGATAGTAAGTGATGTGTGTTCATTGCGCACCGGATCCACCGACACAGATTGTGTAATAGGAGCTGGAAGCTCGGCGTGTGAACGCTTCCACGCGGCTTCCACACTAGATTGTGTCTCCAGTGCGTATTCTGGGATTATGGGGGGGTTTGGGGTGAGGCCTGTGCTCCGGCAGAGTATTGGTCCTCCAGTGCACAGCACCGTCTCACTGCTGTTTAGATGGAGAATATTCCTCTTCGGTTGCGAGCCTCCTCTCACACCGCAGCATTAAAGGGTCTCTGGGCCCCGTGCAACGTCTGATGTTAAAGCACCAACATATTCTGTAACTCTGTACAACTGGACAAAATTAACAAATAAGTTTGACGTAAGAAGGATGGGAAAAGAGGGCCCTGCTCCCGTGAGGTTACAATCTAAGAGGAGGGGGTAGCACGCTGTGGCGAGGGTAAATGGAGTGTGAGAAGTAATGGGGGGCTGCCTGGGAATATGGCGCAGGAAAGGTAGAAGGGGGGGGGATAACGAAGTGACAGACTGCTTTGATGTGATGCGTTTTTGGAGACCTTGTGACAGGCTGGAGGTCCTATCCATATAGTCAGCGCTGTTTCAGCAGCGGTTTCAGCGCTGCGGAATATGCTGGCGCTTTATAAATAAAGAATAATAATATAGTAAGTGTCGTGTTCACTACCCGGAGGGGTCAGAAAGTGGAGCTTGTGTAGTGAAGCTCTGCTGAAACCCCCCTCCTACAGCAAACGGATGGTCAGAGAGTGGCTCCAGCTTACAGACCTAGCAAAGGCATCACTGCGCCATCCGACATGCGTGCGGTTACTGGGGTCTGCGGCGCACATCCTGGCTCCTAGTAATCTGGGCGTTTTCTGTATGCGCTAACGCTCCCTCTTATTCCTTCTGTCTCCAGGAGCCGTGAATCGAATCAAGGAAATCATCACGAGTGGAGTGGTGAGAGCAGCCACCTGTCTCACTCCGGTTTTCAATGGCGCCACTGTCACCGTGTACCACCAGCCTGCCTCAGTGGCCCCATTGCCTGCCGTCAACTCGCCAAAGCCTCCTTTCCAGTCAGGGGTACGTTGTGGTTGTAGCTCGAGCAGTCGCCTCGCACTCTGCGTCACGGATATAGCGCAATCCCAGGCGTAGATTGCGTTGAGCGCCGGAGGGTTCAGAAAGCAGAGTCTGTGCAGTGAGGCTCTGCCGATACCCCTCTCCGAGAAGAAATGGACGGCTAAAGAGCAGCTCGGGATTACAGACCCAAAACCGAGCTGACTGCTCCATCCTACAACACCAGCAGCTCTGTGGCTCACGGTTAAGACGGCAAAATCATTCTCTGTCTCGTGGAAGGAGCTACCGCTTGAGTTAAAGGAACACGCTATTAATAGTGGAGCCCCCTTTTTTTTCCCCTCAAATAATTGGGCAGAGGCTGCGGACAACGTGTGCCCATTTCTTTCTTTTCTTTGGGCGATCCTTTTCCCCCTGTCGTCGCTCTGAAGCTTTTCTGTGCCATTTGAGCTGCTTGCGCTGTGTAGGAAAGGTAAAACGCACACTGCAATGGGACGTACAAGCTTTCTGTACGCACGTCCCGCATTTCCTGCGCAGCGCGATGGATCGGAGCTACACGCGCATGCACATAGCTTATCCTTCGCGGCCTCTCTGAGACCGGTCGCTAACACGAGATAGTGATGTTGGACATTCTCTGTGTGTGACATCTCCAGTGACTGACAGCCTGGAAATTCACATTTCACGGCTGCTGGGAACGCTGGGTGAGGTTGAGGAAACTCCTCCAGTTCATCATGCCTTTTTTGGCAAAATGTGAGGGGGGGGGGGTGAAGGAATTTTATAAATCTATAGTGGTCACGATAAGTAGTTTGTGTATGATTCTGTATGTATACATGTTCCTCCTCCTTGCACGTCACATGGAAGCTTCTGCAGATGGACGCTTGCGATGATGCTGTTCCTGCACTGTGCCGCTTCCTGTGGTTCAGCTCCATTAGCGCATACACCTCATGGACATAATAAGGGGGGGGTTTACATGCCGCCCTATGTCCAAATAACCTGAGCCGCTCTCTCCCTGCAGATGCACTATGTGCAGGACAAGCTGTTTGTGGGCCTCGAGCATGCCTTGAACTCATTCAGTGTAAAGGAGAAGGTGGAGGGGCCCGCGTGTTCCTACCTCCAGCACATCCAGGCAGAGACGGGAGCCAAGGTCTTCCTGCGAGGCAAAGGATCCGGCTGCATTGAGCCCGCCTCGGGGAGAGAGGCCTTCGAACCTATGTACATTTATATCAGGTACGATGTGTGCGATGCAGGGTGTGCGTCGCGCGGTATTACATGGTGTGCTTCATGTGCGGTGCGTGCGGTCCTTTGTGTGTGCTTTCCATGGTATTGCAGGTTGGGGGTTTTAAGCGTTTTAGCAGGGTGTGCTTGGTGTGCGGTGCAGGGTGTGCGTTGTGCAGTATTGCAGGGTGTGTGTTACATCCTCAGTCCCTGCTGTGCTTCCTGGGGGGTCTGGGCAAGGTTGAGTGCCAGTACCAGGTAATGGCTGAGTGGCGTCTGAGGGGGGGGGCCTGGCGTGGTCACGAGGAGCAGCCGGGTTTAAAACAGGGCGTGAGTAGTTGCCCTGACGTGGAGTTCAGTTCCCGCATCGCTTCCTGTTATTCGTTGTTGCCGACCCAGCTTGTCTACGATTCCTGCTCCTGATTTTGACCCGGCTTGTCTCTGACCAATCTATGTTCTCTGCTGTAGCAGTGACTAGTGTTGTGCGCTGTAGGTTTACCCCCATGCACGCTGTTTGGGGTTTTACTCGCTTCGTGGGGAGATTCCCCTCTCGCCCTGGTTTTCGTACTGCAGCCTTATCGGGGGTTTGCTCCAGGTCTAAGGGGTCTGAGCTACAATCTGATATGCTTGTACCATCTGCGAATACGATAGACTGTTGGTTGTCCGCTTGCGTTCAGTTTGCTTGTTTTGCCAAAAGTACCCAGGCTAGTACCATCTCTAAACCTGTGTGTGTATCTACAGACCCTGGTAATCACAAGTTACAAAGTACCTGATAAAGGTGGTCTGAAAACGTAAAATTTGTTTGTGTTGACTGCCCTGCAGTCTGATCAATTCATTGCCTGTCCTGCCGGATGTCCCAGTACTAACGTTTCTGTCTTGCAATCTGATGTCTTGTGGTGTGCTCTAAGTTGTCCGTTGGTCTCGAAACCTTTGGAGCTTAGTAGCAGTTCTCTTGTGTTGTCATACTCCCTTGCTTTGGAGTATAAGTTTAAAAGTACTGTTTATTTCACTAACGTCAAACTGATAAATCAGTCCAAAAGGATCTCAACCTCGCTACTCTTGTGTGAGCACCACTGCACCTATTACATCGTGCTTCGTGTGCGGTGCAGGGTGTGTTTCTTGTGCGGTGCAGGGTGTGTTTGTTGTGCGGTGCAGGGTGTGTTTCTTGTGCGGTGCAGGGTGTGTTTCTTGTGCGGTGCAGGGTGTGCTTTGCGTGCGGTGCAGGGTGTGCTTTGCTTGTGGTCCTTTGCGTGTGCTTCGTGTGGTATTGCAGGGTGTGCTTTGCGTGCGGTGCAGTGTGTGCTTTGCGTGCGGTCCTTTGCCTTTGCTTCGTGTGGTATTGCAGGGTGTTGCTTTGCGTGCGGTCCTTTGCCTTTGCTTCGTGCGGTATTGCAGGGTGTTGCTTTGCGTGTGCTTCGTGTGGTATTGCAGGGTGTGCTTTGCGTCTGGTTCTTTGCGTGTGGTCCTTTTGCGTGTGCTTCGCGTGGTATTGCAGGCTGGGGGGTTTTAAGCCTTTTATCAGGGTGTGCAGCCGTTAATAATAACTGACGCTTTGTAAATTATGGAGGTGTCTCTGCGGAGGTTTACTGTTTTGATTAAAGCGAGTGTGGGCATTTATGTTGTTTTTGTTTTGCACAGCCATCCCAAACCAGAGGGGCTCGCCACGGCCAAGAAACTGTGTGACAACCTGCTACAAACTGTGAGTGTCACCTTATTCCCCAAACCTTATGTTACGGCTTTAATCCTTCCCTGTGCTTCTGTACGTTTTCCCCTGAGGGGCTGGGAGTGCTCGGGCTCTGTGCTCATTGTCTACCCTCGGGCTCTGTGCTCAGGCTCTGCACAAATGCTCTGTGTTCAGGCTCTCTGCGCACAGTGTGCGTTTTGCGTTGTTTGAAAGTGAAATTGTCATTGTGTTCTCTGCAGGTTCATGCAGAATACGCCAGGTTTGTGAACCAGATCAGTACGAGCGCCCCTATGCAAGGTGAGTAGTTTCTTCTTTCTTAGCCCCTTTAAGAAACGGGGGGCCTATTCCACGGCCGCTGTAACTTCACAGAGCCGTTATAGTCTATGGAGGCGTTATGTTTATATCTGCTCTGGATTAGGGTCCTGGTTTGTTTTCTTTAGACACACACGAGACACACACGACGCGAGCTGTTTAAATCCCTGGTGTGCCCTGCTCTTCATTCATTATTTCGGTACGCCCACACAGGTTGTTTAAAAATCAACGTAGAAGAAATGTGATTTAAATATATTTTATGACCATTAGCGCATAGAAAATGTGTATCACAATATAATGTTTGGTAAAAGTGTTCAGACCCTTAATAATCCATTATCAGGTTTTGGGGGCATGTTTCACTGTGCGCTGAGCAGAGCTCCCCCACGTATTATGGAGTGATGTGCCAAGGTTATCACCATTTCAGACTATTCTAATCTAATTGACCTTGATATATTATGGAGGCACTGCTGAGATGACATATTATGGAGGCACTGCTGAGATATATGTATTTGTATGGAAGCCTTGAACCATTTTTGTTTGTTCAATAAGAATGTATTTCTTCTTTTGCACATGTTTCAATGAGTGATATCTTTGATATAGATTAAATTGATGTGAAAGCGAACTGTCAATTTCAGAATGTACGAACTGAATGAGCGTTTAAATATGTCCGCTCGAAGGATTTTCTGTAGGTTTGCTTTACGACGAGTAATCTAACTCGGTTAACTCCTTGTGTGGATAATTGGCGTAGGGTGATCTGGTGGAGAAATCTTGTGATCCATTCTTTCTATGATTGTTGCTGAGATGACATATTATGGAGGGATGTGCCGAGGTTATCATCATTTCAAACTCTTCCAATTTCCCTTCACACTCTTATCCTGCGTTATTTTGTTCCGGTTCTTCTTTCTCGCCCACGTGTTTCTGTTAAAGTAATAAAACGCTTGGTGTTGCAGGTTTCACGCACCCTCCCCCTATCAGCGCTGCACCTCTGCAGCCTCCATACTACCCACCCAACGGCTTCCAGGCAGGATTTCCTGTGGTCCTTCCGCCGCCACAGCCGGTCCAGATCCCATATGTTGTCCCTGCACAGCTGGCCACCACAGAACCTCCACCTCCTGGCGTCGTGTCCACCATCACCGCTCCAATGCCACAGGTGCCAACGCGTTATCCAATGCAACAAGTACAGACTCCTGTAAGTGCCGCCGCAGAAACACAACAACATGTTTGCAAGTTTGTTGTATCAACCCAGTGCATTGTTGCATGCTTGCAGTTTGCCCGCAGGGGGGTTAGAGCATTGAGCTGCGCTGGAGTTAGCATGAGGAGCTGCGCTGGGGTTAGCGCAAGGAGCTGCGCTGGGGGTTAGCGCGAGGAGCTGCTCTGGGGTTAGCGCGTGGAGCTCTTTAGTTATGACCGTTTACTTCCTGCAGGTGTAGATGTTTGATGCTTTGTTTTCTCCTCCTTTCTTCGCAGGCCCCTATAGCTGCTCGCTTCATGCCTCCAACATCTGTAAAGCCCCCCATGTCTCACCAGTCACAGTGTCTTCCTCACGGCCAGAAAAGACGCTTCACAGAGGAGCTGCCGGAGGAGCGGGACTCCAGACTACTTGGTTACCAGGTGCTATAACCAATGCTTGTTTTGTGTATAGACGTGACACGCAGACACCTCTTTTTAGCCACACACACACATACACGCACACTCACACCTCTTTTTAGCCACACACACACAGACACGCACACTCACGCCTCTTTGTAGCCACGCACACACAGACACGCACACTCACTCACACCTCTTTGTAGCCGCCCAGAAGTTGCTACCTTACCTGATATACAGCGTTGAGCACAGTGTGAAGGCACCTGGGCATCCCAAATGCTGAGCACGCACAATATCGAGACATCACAAACCGTCTCGTTTGTACGGCTCTCTGCTTAAAGTTCGGGGAGAGTTGCCCCCAACATGCTGGACCTCTTGGTTGGGTTTAGTGGCTCTGCCGGTGGCTTTGTGTGTCTGTTTGATGGATCAATACTCCTCTGATTTCCCTTTAATTTGTGTCGGTGTTTGTACGAGGCGGCTGTTCTGCGTCCACATAGAACATGGTGGTGGGTCGTATTAGCCTTTAGGGACGTTTCTTCAGCGTGTCTCTTTACGGCCGTTTCTTCAGCGGTCTCTTTTTACGGCCGCTTCTTCAGCGTGTCTCTCTCTTTACGACCGTTTCTTCAGCGTGTCTCTCTTTATGGCCGTTTCTTGAGCGTGTCTCTCCCTTTACGGCCGTTTCTTCAGCTTGCCTCCCTTTACGGATGTTTCTTCAGTGTATCTCTCTTTACGCCGGTTTCTTCAGCGTGTCTCTCTTTACGGCCGTTTCTTCAGCGTGTCTCTCTTTACGGCCGTTTCTTCAGCGTGTCTCCCTTTACGGCTGTTTCTTCAGCGTGCCTCTCCCTTTACGGACGTTTCTTTAGCGTGTCTCTCTCTTTACGGATGTTTCTTCAGCATGTCTCTCTCCTTAACTGGTGGATCTTCAAGTGTCTTGATTGTGATCTGGCTGGCCCGCGGTATCCAGGATTGGCTTTTACAGAGACCCGATCCGAAAACGCAGCTAGACCGGCTGCTCAGCCACCTTAGTGACTCGCAGGGCCTCGGGATTCATTGCAGCGTCTCCCCTGTCTGGTTGCTGGTCACGGAGCTGGCAGGTAAGACACTGTATGTGAGCACTGAGGCCATGGACTCCAGCAGCGTCTTCTGCACCTCCTCCACGGCTTCTGAACAGGCCGAGGAGATGCATCGAGTCACTGCCGGGGCTCCAGCTGGGTGGCTGGGGCTCTCTCATCATACGTACGTGTGGCGCAGGCTCATGCAGCTTATCCCGCATTGCAGAATGTCCTTGAGGTAGAGTGTATGGTTTCACCGGTACGTTCCTCTCTCGCAGGATCTTGTTTCTGGTTGTTAGAGCACCCCCCCCCCCACGCACGCATTGTTATTCCATGTAATTGAGTGTGGTAATACGCGGGGCTCGTGGCCAGTGACAAGTGAGCCCATTGGACCATACGCTGCACATGTGAAACGTTCCATGCTTGTGTTCCATATTTGGGATTGTTTGTGTTCCTTCCGTCCAGAGGGGGCCGCAGTGCAGCACATGGGAAGGGACTGCGGGCCCTTCTGGGAAGTGAGGGCTCACGTTGAGGAGCTGCATCGTGCTCCTGTAGAGTTGCTAATGCCCATGTGTGTTTTTCTGCTCATAGCATGGACCCATTCATATGACTAATTTAGGTACAGGCTTCCTGGCCCAGGGCAAGATGGACAACACAGCGTTCAAACCAGACGGCCCCGTCCCCAAGGACCGAGAGAGGGACAGGTGAGATGACAAACTCTGCTCTCAAGATCAGGATATACTGAGCTCATTAACGCGTGATCACATGATGCGAGATCAGGATATACTGAGCTCATTACCGTGTGATCACATGATGCGAGATCAGGATATACTGAGCTCATTACACAGCAAACACACAATGCGAGATCAGGATATACTGAGCTCATTACCGTGTGATCACATGATGCGAGATCAGGATATACTGAGCTCATTACACAGCAAACACACAATGCGAGATCAAGATCTTCTGAGCTCGTTAACGTGTGATTCCATGATGCGAGATCAGGATATACTGAGCTCAATACTGTGTGATCACATGATGCGAGATCAGGATATACTGAGCTCATTACACAGCAAACACACAATGCGAGATCAAGATATTCTGAGCTCATTAACATGTGATCACATGATGCAAGATCAGGATATCCCTGAGCTCATTACCGTGTTATCACAGAATGCGAGGTCAGGATATACTGAGCTCATTACACAGCAAACACACAATGCGAGATCAAGATATTCTGATATCATTAACATGTGATCACATGATGCGAGATCAGGATATCCCTGAGCTCATTAGTGTGTGATCGCACAATGCGAGATCAGGAAATGCTGAGCTCATTACACAGCGAATACACAATGCGAGATCAGGATATACTGAGCTCATTACCGTGTGATCACATGATGCGAGATCAGGATATACTGAGCTCATTCCTGTGTGATCACATAGATGCGAGATCAGGATATACTGAGCTCATTACACAGCAAACACACAATGCGAGATCAAGATATTCTGAGCTCGTTAACGTGTGATTCCATGATGCGAGATCAGGATATCCCTGAGCTCATTACCGTGTGATCACACAATGCGAGATCAGGAAATGCTGAGCTCATTACACAGCAAACACACAATGCGAGATCAGGATATACTGAGCTCATTACACAGCAAACACACAATGCGAGATCAAGATATTCTGAGCTCATTAACATGTGATCCCATGATGCGAGATCAGGATATCCCTGAGCTCATTACTGTGTGATCACATGATGCGAGATCAGGATATTCTGAGCTCATTACACAGCAAACACACAATGCGAGATCAAGATATTCTGAGCTCGTTAATGCGAGATCAGGATATACTGAGCTCATTACTGTGTGATCACATGATGCGAGATCAGGATATTCTGAGCTCATTACACAGCAACACACAATGCGAGATCAGGATATACTGAGCTCATTACTGTGTGGTTCCATGATGCAAGATCAGGATATACTGAGCTCATTATTGTGTGATCACATGATGCAAGATCAGGATATACTGAGTTCATTGTGTGATCACATGATGCAAGATCAGGATATACTGAGCTCATTACTGTGTGATCACATGATGCGAGATCAGGATATTCTGAGCTCATTACACAGCAAACACACAATGCGAGATCAGGATATACTGAGCTCATTACTGTGTGATCACAGATATGCGGAGATCAGGATATTCTGAGCTCATTACACAGCAAACACACAATGCGAGATCAGGATATACTGAGCTCATTACTGTGTGATCACATGATGCGAGATCAGGATATTCTGAGCTCATTACACAGCAAACACACAATGCGAGATCAGGATATACTGAGCTCATTACTGTGTGATCACATGATGCGAGATCAGGATATTCTGAGCTCATTACACAGCAACACACAATGCGAGATCAGGATATACTGAGCTCATTACCGTGTGGTTCCATGATGCAAGATCAGGATATACTGAGCTCATTATTGTGTGATCACATGATGCAAGATCAGGATATACTGAGTTCATTGTGTGATCACATGATGCAAGATCAGGATATACTGAGCTCATTACACAGCGAGGTTGCATGGTTTAATGGTGTTTCGTTCTCTTTGCAGGCAGTTGATGCCTCCACCTGGTTTCCCCTCACAGGACACAGACGACAGGTTCCTCTCTGGGAGTTTAGGGGGGTTTTATGGTGAGTATCCTGATTTCAGTTTGCACACTGAGCAGAGCGTGTCACCTGGCGCCAGGCCTGCCAGTAAATCCGCGCTGAGCGCAGTGCGTCTCACATGTCGCACGGGAAGCTTTTCAGCCGGGACACGCTGCTCCCTGCCATGTGTTCCTCCCGATCAGATTTCCCCAGGAATGTGCCGGCTCCAGAGCTTGCCTTAAATCACCCGGGGCCTAAATTTAAACCTCCACCCTGTGACTTTATGGGCCCCGCCGTCGCTGCCACCCCTCAAGTGTTGAGTTTGCACACGGGGTGGGGACCAGCCTCTTTTTGACGTGATTGAAAGCCTCCATCCCTCCGGCTCCATCTCTAACTGCATATCTTTGTATTTTTTTTGTGTCTTTCTCTCTTTTTTTTTTTTTTTCTCTTTCTCTTCTCTTACATGGCGTCCCTGGACATGCTGCGCGGCGGTGGCGGCGGTTTGACTTTTGGACCCGGATCCCGCTGTGACGACCCTACAATTAACGCATTTAACCATTTCTTGTGAATTGCTGGATCCTGCTCACTGTTTGTTTGCCGGGTGGGATCTCTCTTTTTCTCGTTTTGTTCTCTCTCCCCCCCCCCCCCCAATCCCTTTCCGTCTTTCAGATAAGCCCACCAAGAAGCTGAAGGCCTCGGATAAGTCGTTCGGGCTGGTGGCGTACGCGGGAGATTCGTCTGACGAGGAAGAGGAGCACGGAGGACACAAATCCGCTTCCTTCTCTCAAGGCTGGAACATGGGCTACCGGTACCCGGGCGCTCAGCAGCGATCCAAGCAGCAGATGCCTTTTTGGATGGCACCTTAGGATTTTTGGGGGGGGGGCAAGTTCAACCCCGTGTTCCTTTATGACTTGTAGCAATAACACGGCATGTACAGAACACAGCAGCTTTGTGTCTTTTTTGGGTTTTTTTGCCGTCCCAATTCCATTATAATTGGGGTTTCCTGCCGTGACGTTTCTGTTCCTGGTTTTTCCTTTGAGGGAATTTACCCCCACGTGTGACATCACTGTGGCCAGTCTCGACGCAGTGTTGTTTTTGGTTTTTTTTTAGACACGTGGGCCTCGTCACAATTTCTTTTTTTGATGTTTCTTGTTATTTAATGTTACTGCCCACACTGGGAAAGCCGGTGAGGCGGCGGCGGTGGATTAAGGAGGCGGCGGCAGCGTAGACATAAACCAACCCCTGCTTCATATTGAAGCATGTGGTTCCTGAGCTGGGCCGGGGGTATGTCCTGCATCTCAAATTACCCTTTTTCCACCCCTTTCGATCCACGTTTAAAAGTGTTCTTTGTGTCTGTGTTCCTGTACTTTAAACCTAACGCTTGGAGTGTGTGCGCGGTGTGCACCATGGTGTCTGCAGGCTTTACCCCAACATTAATGCACTTCTATTTATCATGTCTTTTTTTTTTGCCAGTCGGTCAATAGATCCACATGGTTTTTTTTGTGTGTGGTTTTAACCCCTTTGCTACCTGGTGGGTTTCCATAAAACCAATGCCGGGACCTTGCGGTTTTATGGAGAAGCCACGTGGTGTAAATGAGCCGTAGCATCCCTACCGTGCATTTTCACTCCGTGTGCCGGGGATCGGTAACCCTGACCCTATGCATGTTTTGGAACTACATCTTCCATGATGCTCTGGTACTCGTTAGATTGGCAAAGCCTCATGGGAAATGTAGTTCCAAACCATCTGGGGGGACGGGGCTGCTCTCCCCTGCCGTGTGCATTATTTGACATTTAGAGGGTTTGTCTGCTGGCTGAAAAGGGTTCATTCGGCTCTTGCGTCCCGTTTGCCGGAGCTTTTTTGGGCACAGCCTGGAGCCCGTATGCAGATGAATTTTGTTGGCTGTAAAATGAGATTAATTTGCGTTGCTCCACAGTAAAACCAGTTTGACGTCACTCGATCTCTGGTCCCCGCGGGACCTCCTCGGATCGCTTAGAGTTGATTTTGCTAGTGAAGGGGTTAAGGCATCTGTCGAAGGCCTAGGTATAGGAGGCCACAGGTGTTTGACGCCAGCGTTAGGCATCACATGTTTACAGGTTTGGTCACTACATATGGACTTATATATATATATATATATATATACCCTTAGGACCCCTCCGCCAGGTAAGCTGCAGCAACCATTGTTCTAGTGTGTATCTTTGTGGGCGACGCATCCAGCCGGTGTTTTATACAAGCAATGCACTCCGGTACTTCCCAGCCTGTAAGGGTGCAAGTCTTTGTAACTTACCCCGTGCCCTGCATGCTCATGCCCGTGCCCGTCCGCACACATGTCCGCCCAGCTCATCCGTCCCCAGCTCTCTCCTCCGCGCCCCCTCCGCCCGTCACAGTCGCTTTTGTAACTTGTTGCTTTTTTTTTTCTTCTGTAAATACTTTAAATCTTTTACTGTAAATAAATTTTAAGGTATTAAACCCTTGGCTCACGTTGCTCTTTCTACAAGGTCGTCACGTTTTGGGTGCGGGGGGACGTGGGAATCCAGTGTCAGATTACTAAAAAGCCGCCCGCGGGGCGTCTCCAGACTCCTGCAGCCCCAGCGCTGCATTAACGCCCGCTTTACACGGTCCCTGGCGTAGGGGAGCAAGCTCAGAGCCTCATGGGAAATGTAGTTCCAAAACATATATATGCTGATCTTTTTATTTAAGGGATACCAGGTAAGTGTTGCAACGGCACAGCGTGCATTGTGAATAATGTTGGTGGAATGTGAATATTTTTGGTGCTCCAATTACTTGCCAGGATAGGCTTTTGGTGCCATTAACTACTTACCGCTGGACCTAATTTGGAGCTGATGGGGGTACATTGACGTTGTGGTGACTTGTGCAATGTTATTAAATACATTCCACAGTGCTGTACAAAGGCTAGAATGGGTTAAAAAATAAGACAAGTCTTCAATAAATCCAAAAAGGCACATTAACATATCACCCCCAGGTACAGGAGAGAAGCTGAATATACAGTTGTGTTCAAAATTATTCAACCCCCACTGAAATTGAGTGTTTTGGCCATTTTGACATTGATTTTGATCATTCAGTCATCTTGCTTACAATTAAATTAAAGAGGCACGTGTAGGTCAGACAAATATAACATAACATTTATAATGAAATAACCACAAATGTCTTTTCTGTGCTCACATCATTATCAGTTTTATTCAACCCCCAAGTGACATTCAATCTTAGTACTTAGTACAACATCCTTTTACAGTTATAACAGCTTTTAAACGTGAAGCATAGCTTGACACAAGTGTTTGCAGCCATCTACGGGTATTTCGCCCATTCGTTCATGGGCAAAAGCCTCCAGTTCAGTCACATTCTTAGGCTTGCGCACTGCAACTGCTTTCTTTAAGTCCCACCAGAGGTCTCAATGGGATTTAAGTCAGGTGACTGCGATGGCCACTCCAAAATGTTCCAGCCTTTAATCTGCAACCATGCTCTAGTGGACTTGGAGGTATGCTTGGATCATTGTCCTGTTGAAAGGTCCAACGTCTCCCAAGCCTCAGGTTTGTGACGGACTGCATCACATTGTCATCCAATATCTCCTGGTACTGAAGAGAATTCATGGTACCTGCACACGCTGAAGCTTCCCTGTACCTGCAGAAGCAAAACAGCCCCAAAGCATGATTGACCCCCGCCATGCTTCACAGTAGGCAAGGTGTTCTTTTCTTCATAGGCCTTGTTCTTCCTCCTCCAAACATAGCGTTGATCCATGGGCCCAAACAGTTCTAATTTTGTTTCATCAGTCCACAGAACACTATCCCAAAACTTCTGTGGTTGTCCACATGACTTTCGGCATACTGCAGTCGACTTTTCTTATTCTTTGGAGACAGCAAGGGGGTGGCCTGGAGTTCTGGCATGGAGGCCTTCATTATGCAGTGTGCGCCGTATTGTCTTTGCTGAAACTTCAGTACCCACATCTGACAAATCTTTCTCAGTTCCTCAGCAGTCACACGGGGAACTTTTCTCCACTCTACGCTTCAGGTAGCGCACAGCAGTCGAAGTCAGGCAGCATCTTTTTCTGCACACGACCAGGTAGCGTTTCAACAGTGCCCTTTGCCTTGAATTTGCGAATTATGCTTCCTATGGTCTCTCTTGGTATGTTTAACATCTTTGCAATCTTCTTATAGCCATTGCCCTTCCTGTGAAGAGTAATCACCTCTTCTCTTGTCTTCCTGGACCATTCTCTTGACTTCACCATGTTTGTAACCACACCAGTAAATGTCTAGAAGGAGCTGAGTATCACAGTCATTTTAAAGCTGCCTAATTGGTGCTTATTATGCTTTATTGCTGCTCCGTGACATCCACAGGTGTTTTCAATACCTGATTGAAAAACACTTGAATGAACCTCTGTTCTTCAGAGTGGTAGTCTTTAAGGGGTTGAATAATGTCAATGAAGAATTCACAAAAGAAACATTTTACTACTGTATTACAAAACCAATTGATGTCATTTTAGTTGCATATGGTTCTTTAAAAAGTCCTTGTAGGATTTCATTCTGAATACAATTACAAATGTGCACTAAATTCCTAAAACCCTTTACAGCATTGGGGGTTGAATAATTTTGAACACAACTGTACATTGGAGGTGCTTGTATTTAAATGTCCACTGAAGGTTTCTTATAAAGTGTTTTGCGCTGCTCGGGATAAAATTGCACAATAAAAGACTAAAAAATTGTGCTTAAAATGGTGGCAGCTGTGGCTGGTTCTAGCGGCGCAGCTATTGAATATAGCTTAAAATTTTTAATGCAACGACTCGGAGGCGAGTATTAGCATTTCTTCTTGCTTTATTTAACAACAGCAGCAAAAAAACCTGAAAAAAACTGTTCATTTAAAGAAAAGGTTACACCCCTCCCTTCACATATCCTCAATCCAGTTAACCTTTCCACCCAGTAAAAACCGATCAGAACTGGAAATCGTTCCTTTTTGCTGCTGGCGCAGGGAGAGTTAAGTATGGTTTTTCTCCCCTTCTGCGCTCAGCGTAATTAATCATCTTGACCTGGTCTCCGCCGCTCCGATCCTGTAAACTCGGAAGCCGGCTGGGTCTTTTTGCGCTCTGCATAGACTGTGCTCTGCACCGCTCCCTTTACATGCTCTCTGAGCTTGCCGGCCGCTCCAGCGTTCCCCTCGTGGCCGGAACTATTTCTGGCCGCGGAGGCTCCTACACGCGACCTCACGATACCGCGCGCCATTCACCCCGCGCTCTCTGCCGATTCCTGAAGCACACTCCCCCGTCCATGACGATGCTGCCAAGCAGGAAAGCAAAGATCCCCCTCACCCTCAGAGGACTTTGACTCCGGGGACACATCACACAATCCCGGATTGTGGGTATAGACCACGCATTTTAGAAAATGTCAGGACAAACTCCTGGATTCCCTGGGTTCCCCTGACGCGCCTCTTTAACATCACAGAGGACGCTAAGGCACAGGGCGCTACCCTTGATCCCTGATAGTCCGAGGCTGGCTGCAGCGCTCACTATGCTTTATAGCCGATGCAATGCTGCTATATCAGAGGAGCGCCGCCGCTCCATTTCTGC
>RXON01004652.1:0-36829 GCA_009667805.1 Leptobrachium leishanense | reverse complement strand
AATAAGTAGGAAAAGACAAGTGAAATGGGGAATGCACAAAGAAGTTGCTTATGATGAGAGGAGAGAAACGTGTTATAAAATGTGTATTTTTGAAAGTGAGATGAATAAAAAGTACCAGAAACTGATTCAGAAGACAATCCACCAGGCCTGGCCTAGAACATCCCTCCGGTATATGCTGAACTCAAACCAGGCGCCCAGCCCATGGCGCTACACCAGTACCACATCCCACAAAAAGCCAAGCAAAACCTCCAAGTCCACCTTGAATGCCTGCTTAAGTACAGTATTCTAAAGTTTTGTGTGTCTTCATGGAATACCCCATTGCTCCAGTTCAGAAAGAGGGAACTCAAGAATACAGACCTGTACAGGATTTAAGGGCAGTTAATTCTGCCACAGTGACTTTACACCCAATTGTGCCAAATCCGTATAATCTCCTAGCTCTGATACCGGGCAACACAGAATTCTACACTGTCCCTGATTAAAAAAATGTGTTCTTCTGTATCCGCTTGGCTCCAGCGAGTGAGCCATTGTTTGCTTTTCAGTGGGAAAATGCCCAGACTGGCTCCAAACATCAAATGACATGGCCGCGCCTCCCTCAAGGTTTAAAAAATTTGCCTACTATCTGCCTTTCACTCCCAGCCAGACAAAGCTACCCTATTGCAGTATGTTGATGATCTCCTGCTTGCCTCACCAACTGAAGAAGATTGTTTCAATGCCACAAAAGAACTGTTAAGTATTTTATGCAAGGCAGGCTATAAAGTTTCTAAAAGAAAGGCCCAAATCTGCCAACGCAGTGTGAAATACCTAGGCTTTCAACTTACAGGTACCAAGCGGGCAATGGGTACAGAACGCAAAGCAGAAGATTCAACCCAGATTCAAGTCTGAATAGATAAAGATGAACTCTGATTCAGCTGTGGTATGATATTTCACAGCCAGGCTGCCAGTCTCCCTGCTATTTGCCACTGCCAGCTTGTCCCTGCAAATCCAACAATCTCCTCTCTGATTCACTCCTGCAACACACACGCTAGGGCTGCAGGGAAGCCTTATATAGTGTGCTGCGGGACTTAGCTTTGTGAACCCATGATTGGGCAAAATTTGCCCAATCAGGACTCTGAGCCTTGATTGGCATAGTCTTGCACCTGACCTGTGGTCTGACCTGTGGTCAGGTGCAAGGCTGTATGCCAATTACAAGCTTCAGGCCAGGGCACAGTGCATTGTGGGCGAACACGCGGAAATGTTTGCTTTTCGGCGAACTACCAATGTTCGACGCAAACTCATGTTCTCATCGACCCGGTAGCCCATCTCTATTCTTAAGCAGGAAAAGCATTTATTCGGAACCGAGCCTTGAGTCAGGTCAAGCCCAAAAATACTCAAGTCCCGAGCCAACAGAGAAACAAAGGTTTTATACATGGATAGTAAAATACTCCCCTTATTCCCCTCCCCAGGTTACCCTCCCAATTTCCATATCAACCTTCATTATACATATTGGACTTATTCATCATTTTGCAAGTCAGCAAGGTTCACCTCAAAGACATGTCCCTTGAGCCCACCAGAGGCAATTTGGATTCCCTGTCTAGTCAACAAGCTGTAAAAGGGAGTCATCCTCCCAAATCAAATAAGGCCAGCTGTGGTATTACTAGGTTATTCATTCCTTCGTGGCCTTGATGTGTAAGCAACTTTTATGCCTTAGCTAGGAATGTTTAGAGACCTGGGGGGATGATTCTTCAGTTAGCAGAAATCAGGTTTAAAACAAGATATTAGAGGCTACACTTAGCTATCTAAAATGGCAGACGGGGTACATGATGCTAGGGGTTATTCCCAGGTAGTGCTCTTTCATTCCCCCTTTGGCGGAGAGTCATAAAGCGATCTCTCCTAAACAACTTACTCTATATCATTAAAGATTTATAATCAGTAGGGGTTACTTGGCTCATTGGATGGTAATTTGGAGTGTCCCCCAGGGGCCTATCTTCTGGCTTCAGGAATTTACAGCAGATTGACCACAGACACATGGCTAACTTGTAGGTTACTGCACAGATAAGAAGAATTGGTATACCAATGAGGATCGGGGACCCTACCCTGGAAATAGCACTTAAGATTGAGCCAAACCATGACCCAAATGCACCGAATCCTTTGAAAGGATTCCACCCTTCCTCTACTATTTGACGGGCCTGGGTCTGCAGATGGGACATTTTCTCTTGGTGCTTGCAAATTACATCAAAATAATCCGGTACATCATCAGTAGCATTGCGAATATAAGTACATTCATATTGCATCGTCATTTCACACATTCCATAGAACTGTAATTTACGAATTTCTCGGAGCTCCGCATTCAACAGTTGGATGTCAGCACTAGCAATAGTCACAATTTCATCCATTAGTACAACATATTGATTAAGTCTTCTCATCATTTCAATGCCCCATCCTGTGAAGGAAGGAAACCAGGACCAGGCCATATCACCTTTGGAAAACAGTTCTCACTTAGCAAAATTTAAGGAATAACATGAGTGTGGTGTCCCTAGGTCCGGGGTATCACCTTGCATCCGCTGGAGGGGGAATACCCAGGCTAGGTAACACCACGTCTTTATATCAGTATTTATCCACATGTGACATAAGGTTCAAATATGTATGCCGCTACCCGGCATCAGGTAAGCAGATGATGGATAGTGACTTGTGGGTATAGGCAAGGGCATCTGGACTTTTATCATTTGTCTGTTTATATTTATCAATTGTGTTTACCATTTCATGGAGACTATTTCCCAATGCCTCTGGATCAGATACATCTAGTGTTGCATTAAACAAGGATTCTTTACACATTGAACTAGGTGGGGCCTGATCTTTCTTTAGTTTAAAACACCATAAAGGGAAGTAAACCCAATTAGTGATCTGAATAGTGTGGTTTGTTTTTGGCATGATTAGGCTTTGTCATTTTAAGCACGCTGGGTGCCACAACACTCTTGTTGACCAGGAAACTGGCAAGTTAAGGGGTACAGCTAGAGTAGGAATTAGGGATGCACCGATACTAGTATCGGTATCGGGGCCGATATTGCCGTTTGCACGATTACTTGTTACTCATGCAAACGGCCCGATACATCCCGCCGATACCGGAAGCCGGCGCTGGGCCGGCTTGCTGGTATCCGCAGGGCTGGGGAAGCTGGCCGCATGCATGAAAAGCATGCAGCCAGCGTTCCCCTCCGGCTCGCCACATACTCACCCATCCTGGAGGTCCGGTCGCTTGGCAGTGATGTGTTCCCGCGGCCACTGGGCGCTCCTGTGAAGCTGTCTCTTGGCTGCAGGCAGCGTCACAGATGTGCCCGGCGGCCACGTGATCGCATCACTGCCAAGCGACCGGACCTTCAGAATGGGTGAGTATTGCGGCGCGCTGGAGGGGAACGCTGGCCATCTGCTTTACATGCATCCGGCCAGCTTCCCCAGCTTTTGAGATGGGGGCAAATCCATGAGAACTGGGGGAAAGCTACATGTGAGCTGGGGACAAGCTACATGTGAGCTGGGGATATTCTATATATATATATCTCGGGGGAAAATATACATGTGAGCTGGGGGCATTTTTATATGAGGTCTGTTATTGGAAAGCGTCACATGACATTAAGGTATCGGTACTCGGTATCGGTGAGTACTTTTAAAAAGTATCGGTACTTGTACTCGGTCTTAAAAAAGTGGTATCGGTGCACCCGTAGTAGGAATGACTGACCCCTGGTTCAGTTTATTACACACCCAACAAGATTCATATCCTGACTCTCTGGCGTACGCATATGTGAGCTTAATAAGCAAGTTATCCTCTGGTCTGGTTAATTCCCGTTTCTGGCGGCCATACGCCGGTGGAACAGTCACATCATAGTCTGGTGTCAACACAATTGGGGTTGGCAGCAATCCCTTAGGAAATTGGATTGGGAAGAGTAACGCCGCAAAAAATTGTCAAGATTGTCAAAAATAGAACAACAATCCCGATGCATTTGAAGATCCTCTGATACTGTTCAAAACGTCTTCATTCTCTCAAGGATAGTATTAGGAAGCAGAGGCTTATGGGCCTCTTGTTGCTCTTCTGGGGCTTCCATTTGTGGCAGTGTATCAAGTTTAACTGCCTTTCAACAAAAATTAACACAAAGACTTGGGCGTAGGAGATTAAGCGGTCAACCAGACTTTTGATCCACTTATTCGTCTCTGGTCTGTGCGGCTGCTCGGATATGGTGGAAACGTAGCTTCAGCTAGACATGTGCACAGCACAAAATTTCGTTTTGAACTAATGGATTAGTACTAAAATGCAATTTATTTAGTTGCTAAAGAAATTCGTTTTCAGTTCTTTAGTATGAAAACTAATTTCGTTCATCCGAAAACCAGTGGATACAATTACTATTGTTGTGGTGGCTCCTCAGAGGGCTGAGATCGCTGCTTGTTACAGTATCTCTCACTCTCAGCACAATGTGGGCCATATTACATAGTTGGTGCTAACTTAACCAGAGCTGTTGTAACCTTCCCAGAGCCATTATAGCCTATGGAGGTTTTCAGTTTACAACAGGTTAAGTTAGCACCAACATTGTAATACTGCCCCGTGTCAGGCAAAGCTGTTACAGTAACTGACTGCTGCTCATCACAGCGCTCAGAGTTTCTGTAAAACTAGTAAATAATATTTTTATATGTAAGAGGTTAGAACAATATTATTTCCTTGTTTTACTGAAACTCTGAGCGCTGTTACAGTCAGTTACTGTAACAACTGAGCCTGATACATTGTACTGAGATATAATGTAACAAGCAGCCGATCTCAGCGCTCACAGCCACTGGATTTAAAGGGCCAAAAAAAAAAGGCTCCTCTCTGTATAATGTTTAGAACATCCTCCTGCATTAATTAATACCCCTCTTTGTATAATGTAGATAACATCCTCCTGCATTAATGTCCCTCTCTGTATAGAACATTCTCCTCAATTTATACCTTTCTCTGTATAATGTATATAACATCCTCCTGCATTAATACCCCTCTCTGTATAATGTATAGAACATACTCCTGCATTAATTAATGCCACTCTCTGTATAGAACATCCTACTGCATTGGCATGTGGAGGGTGCAGAACTTCGGATGTTGCGATGTTGCGATCTTCATTGCTGGTCTCCTTCACTCATCAATGTAATATCACAAAAAGGACTGAAACTAAAATGTAGTGCATTTTATTTTAGTTTCTTTCGTTTTTTGTACTGAGCAGTTTCGTTTCTCTTGAGTCATACTAAAACTAAATTATCCCAAAATTCGGACTAAATCGTTTTAGTACTAAAACGAATGCACATGTCTAGCTTCAGCGGTTCAGATTCACTGACTATCACTTTCCAAGGGGAATCCACATCCACGGCAGCACCTCAGCAACTTTCACTGTTGTGGGAGTGGATAACAAGACAACATAAAGACTTTTCCATTTTGCCCCTAGAGGGTCTACCCTCCCCTCCTTAACCCATACTGAGTCCCCAGGACAGTATCTGTGTAAAGGTGGCTATAGGAAATGTGGTATGTGTTCTTTAACCCATGTGTACATGCTCTGCATCGTCTGGCCTAACCTGATCACTTGTTGGCGTAAGTCAGTCTCCCCTAAGACTCGGGTATCCCCCCTTAGCCCAGTTATCAGTGGTGTAGGTCGACCGAACATCATTTCGTATGAGCTCAATTTAAGGAGTGAACTAGGGCTGCTTCTCACGTGCAGGAGGACAATTGGCAACACGTCCAGCCACTTCAGAGAGGTTTCTTGGCAAATCTTAGCCATCAAAGTCTTTAAAGTTCTGTTCATTCGTTCTACTTTTCCAGAGCTTTGGGGTCGGTATGCAGTTTCCAGGCAATGCCCAACAGGTGGGCAAGTTGGTGCAGGCAGTCTTTGATGAAGGCTGGGCCATTGTCTGACCCGATTTTAAGTGGCAGTCCATATCGTGGAATAATGTCTCTCGAGGCACCTTACTACCTCTGCAGTCTTTTCTGTTCGGGTTGGGTAGGCCTCAACCCATCCAGTAAGCGTGCACACTATTACAAGCAAGTACCTGTATCATAGAAACATAGAAAAATGTCGGCAGATAAGAACCTTTCGGCCCATCTAGTCTGCCCAATTACATGGATACTTAACCTGGATTTATCTTTTGTTTAGGATAGCCTTATGCCTATCCCATGCTTGCTTAAATTCAATTACTGTTTTGGCCTCTACCACTTCTACTGGAAGACTGTTCCATGTATCCACCACCCTCTCAGTAAAATAATGCTTCCTGATGTTACTTTTAAACCTTTGCCCCTCTAATCTAAGACTATGTCCTCTTGTTTTGCTATTTTGTTTCCTTTTAAATATACTCCCTTCCTCTACCTTGTGGATTCCATTTACGTATTTAAATGTTTCTATCATATCTCCTCTGTCTCGTCTTTTTTCCAAGCTGTACATGTTAAGATCATTAAGCCTTTCCTGGTAACTTTTCTCCTTCAAGCCGTACACCATTTTAGTAGCCCTTCTCTGAACTCTCTCTAAGATGTCTATATCCTTCTGGAGATACGGTCTCCAGTACTGCACACAGTACTCCAAGTGAGGTCTCACCGGTGCTCTGTACAGTGGCATGAGCACTTCCCTTTTCCTACTGCTAATACCTCTCCCTACACAACCAAGCATTCTGCTAGCATTTCCTGCTGCTCTATTACATTGACTACTTACCCTAAAGTCACACTATGTTTCTGCCCGGTCCTTTGCACAGTGGGAGTACAGTAAAGTCAATTTGTAGAGAGTACATTTGGAGATAATCCGCTGGTTTGTACTCCTGGTGGTTGTACTGAACCTTGCCTTGGGTTATTCTTTGCACAGGTGACACACTGTTGGGGAGCTGTTCGGCAGATGGAGGTGAGCCCAGGAACATAGATGACAGCATAAATAAATTCCAAAAACCCATGTATTAAATCAAAAGTGGATTTATTCCAGCACCAACAAGGACAACGTTTTGACCAGAACTGGTCTTTCCCCCCCCCCCAGTGGCTGATGATCAAGGATGCATGTGTAGCGCTCACTCCCGGAGGAGCCGCTGAAAATTGAACCACGGGTCAGTCTCCCCGCACTAGGGAATAAATATGCTCCAACACAGTTGTGAGTTTTTATCATTTAAATAGTTTACTAAAATAATGAGCAGATATTGAGACACGGTAATCACAGATATATTACAGTATTTTCGTATCGCGGTAAAACGCGTGGCGGAAAAGAAACGAAACACGAGGTTTCGTATTTCGGAAAATAAAATATTCGTAACCGAACAGAAAATAAAAAACAGTTGCACGAATATACGAAAAAGGAACACGTAGCGGAACCCAAAAAATACAATCTCTTCGTATTACGACAAACGCGCAGCGGAAAAGAGAAAAATATATTCGGAACGTATCTTTACTCTTGTTCCGATACGCAACAAAAATGAGTCCTGCACAGGTTAAGTCCCGAAATGTGAAAGGTGTGTATGTGTGTGTATGGTACCCGGGTACTATTCAACTGGCCAGTGAATTTACTTAAAGAATCTCTTCGACTAGTCAAGTTGGGGCCCTGTGGACTTTAAGAAGGAAAACAGCAGCGAGTTCTTTATTTACAGTACAGCCTTGGAGGCCTCTCACCCATCCGACGGTTGCTTTAGGCTCCGCTGACCCAGGACGTCTCTCCGCTCAATATTGACTGGGGATACTAGCGGCCGGATCCGTTGTCTGACTTTCCGCAGCTTGTCCACGACTTGTCCAACTCACCGCCTGCTCTCCGTATTCGGTCAACTCGCGGCAACTCCTTACTCGAGGTCTTGGGTCTCTTAGATCTGCAGCAATCTCTGGAACTTGAAGCGCTCTCCTTCTCTTCAGGCTGAATGTCCAATAAATGACTCTCACAGGTTTCCCTCAGGCTCTGGCTTAGGCCCTCTTGCGATGTCTCTCACTGCGTCTATCTCCTCTGACTCCCTGGCGCGCTCTGGAACTTTCTCCACGAGGCAGAGGATGTAAGTGTCCAGTCCCCACCCACTTCCTGGCTTCTTGCAAAGCATGCCGGTTATTGTAGTCCCAATGTCCAGTATCTGATCGCGATAGTCTCCATCTTGTGGCCAAAAATAGGTACTGCCACAGCAAGACGATTCTTAACACAGCGCTACACATGCATCAGTGACACAATTCCTTTAGTGTTCCTGCTGGAGCACACTCTGCGGGGAATTATAGATGTGGCACTAGAAGCAGAGCAGCGGTAGAAAGAGGACTTCCCTAGCTCTCAAGGCCCCAGTCGTTACGCAGACAGCATTCCTGTGGGTCCTCAGATCAGACAGGAGGAGGAATATTGAAGGTGGGGATTCCTCGAGGGAGGGTTTTGTGTCCCCACAAACCCAAGGACTAGTACGTGGCTGGGAGGAGGTAGTGCAGGATAGGGTCATCCTCAGCAACCAGGAAGACTCGGAAGCTAATGCCACCTCCAACCTACGCTGCATGGGCTCCCTTATCCTGCAAAGCCTGCTAAAGGACCCCAGGATTTGTGCTATCAAGGAGAGGGTTCATTACTGGTTGGCATCCCTTCTTGATCCACGATACAAGGGTAAGGTTGCAGAGCTCATCCTGCTCTCACAGAGGGAGGACAGGATGAAACAATTTGAGGACACTCTAAAGCGACACTTGTGTAACACCTTTCCAGGCACTGGTAGGTTAACAAGTGCTGACACAGGTGCTTCTGAGGCTGCGGTTCAGAGGAAGAGCGGTGAAGGGGGCCACTTGACTGATGCCATGTCTGTGACCCCTCTCTCTGTGACCCCTCTCTATGACCCCTCTCTCTTTCATCTCTCTGACCCCTCTCTTTCATCTCTCTGACCCCTTTCTCTTCCACCCCTCTCTTTCATCTCTGTGACCCCTTTCTCTTTCATCTGTGACCCCTCTTTCATCTCTCTCTTTGACCCCTCTTTCATCTCTCTCTGTGACCCCTCTCTTTCATCTCTCTCTGTGATCCCCTCTCTTTCATCTCTCTGTGACCCCTTTCTAGGGATGTGTGTTTCGGAATTTTCACGAAATTTCCCGATTCGTGCATTCGGATTCAGCCGATTTTTCCGAAAATTTTCAGATCCGAATTTTCCGAAAATGAAAAATTTCCGAAACGAAAAAAAAAAATGGACTAGAAATGTGTACAATCGAAAATCATTTTCGTTCCATTTGTAATTTCGGCTCCATTCCTGATTTCGGTTCCATTTCAGTAATTTCGGACAACATATATTTTGGTTATATCGCTGATTCTGTAATTTTGTATCATTCCCATCTCAATGTATCCTTCTTGTAAAACATGAGAAATCTCAATGGCAGAATTATTGTATCGACAGAATTATCATATCGACAGAAATATCGGATCCGAAAAACCATTAGTTTACGTCAAAACGAATAGACACTTTGAAACAAGGAGAACAGACGTTCCGAAAAACACGAAAATTTCCGAAATTACGAAAACAAATCGATACGAAAACCGAAACGGAAATTGGTCGAAATGAAAATTTACAAAATACGAACGAACCGAACCGAAAAAAAAATCGGTGCACAAGTCTACCCCTTTCTCTTTCATCTCTCTCTGTGACCCCTTTCTCTTCCATCCCTCTCTCTGTGACCCCTTTCTCTTCCATCCCTCTCTCTGTGATCCCTTTCTCTTCCATCCCTCTCTGTGACCCCTTTCTCTTCCATCCCTCTCTCTGTGACCCCTTTCTCTTCCATCCCTCTCTCTGTGACCCCTTTCTCTTCCATCCCTCTCTTTGTGACCCCTTTCTTTTCCAATACTCTGTGATCCCTTTCTTTCATCTCTCTCTGTGACCCCTTTTTCTTCCATCCCTCTGTGTCTCCGCTGTGTGCAGCCCCCCCCCGCATGCTGCCCTCTCCTCCTCCCTGCCGAGTGAGATTAGAGGGAGAGCTGCGGGGGGGGGGGGTTGCTCGGTAAATTTAAAAAAAGCTCTGCTCAGGGTAATCAGCTAGGGGAATCTTACCTATCCCCCCTGGCTGATGCTCAGCTGGTCCTGCTCTCCGGCTCTTGCTGCTCGCCTCCCATCCACATGGCGTGGAAACAGGAAGACTTGCAAGTTGCTGGAGGTGTCTAGCTCAGCAGCTGATGATCGCCACCTACAGGCTTCTCCAGTCCTCCCCAATTTTCCTCCTGCACATTTTACATCATCGGCTGCTTGAGCACATCGGTCTCACGGTGAGTGTGTGGTGTACCCCTTGCTTGTGGTACGCGTACCCCCAGTGGTACGTGTACCACAGGTTGAGAACCACTGCTCTAGACTTCTCGTAATCTATTATTCCGGTTCACATAGCAGTTATAGTTCCTTAAACTTTCATTCCTCAAGCTGAAATCCCTCAAAGGGTCCTCAGCTTGCTAGCATTCTGGAGGGACCCGGACTCTTGGATTTCAAACTGAGCTTTTCATTCGCAGCTTACTCTACCCTTTGATCATGTGATGGAGAATTTCCTGGTTCACTATCAGGTCTATTCAAAGAAATGTGAAAATCAGGAGAAGCGAACAATCTAGACTAAATAGCCGATTTGGAAAGTGAGATAAATGGGAGAATTTTTCTGGTTTGGCTATTTTGACCTAGAATTTCCACTTCAGTCATTCTTCTGAGTTTCACCTTTCTTTGAATAGACCTGTTGGTCATGTTGCAGCACGTTTTAGTATAGCTTTTATCTGCACCATTTTTCACCTTGTTTATTTTATGCTGTTCTTAAATCTGTATCTTTACTGGTCTCTCAATCTCTCAACAGTGACTCTGGTGCTAAAGTATATAGAAGGTGGTGAATATCCAACAGAATAGGTGGACATCGGTAGAGGAAGGCATAAAAATACATCTACATTTGCAGGTTTGTTGTGAGGCCTGTATCTGATCTCCATACTGATAAGCCCCTAGCAACAAGGCATACCTTTTTGGAGACGAGCGGCAGTGGTGTAAGATACTCTTTGTAGGGTTGAAGATTGTCAGTAGTGGCTTATGGTCTGTCTTCAGCGTAAAATGGCGACCATAAATAGAAAACGAAACTTCTTGAGTGCCTCCTTGTTAATTTGTGCATACTGGTGCTTAACTGAGATGAGGGAACAAGAAGCAAAATCCACAGGTCGGTCTGTAGCATCAGGCATGGAATGGGACAGCAAGGCCCCCAGTCGATAGAAAGGCATCATAGGCAAGATTCAATCGTTTCGAGAAATCGTAGTGAACCAAGACTCTGGAGCTTTGTACTAGTTCCTTTGTAGCCTTAAAAGCAGCTGAGCATCCCTCTGTCATTCTTACCGTTTTTTCCAAAGTCTTTTCAGTGGAAATAGGGTATGGGCTAAGTCGGGCAGAAATCTATTGTAGTAGTTGAAAAGCCCCAAATAAGACTGTAGTTGAGTGACACTTTATACTGTGGGTGCTTCTATCAAGGCTTACACTTTCCCATCAGTAGTGAGTGTGTAGTCCAGCTTTATCAATAACGTGAACGCAAAATTCCATTCTCTGTCTCAGGAACTCACGTTTGTCTAAATTAATTTTGAGCCCAAGGTCCATTAGTGTCTGCAACACCTGTTCCACATTCTGCTGATGTTTTTCCTCTGTCCGACCAGTGATCAGCATGTGTATTGCCTAATCCGCAATTAATGTATTATTTAATCAACAGGACATGAGACCGATTGCTGAAAGTAACGGGGGGAAAAATATATATATTTTTTAATACAAAACCGCAAAAGGTTGCACTCAAAGACATCAAATACAAAACACCAAGTAAGAGCACTCCATATTATTGACCACCTTCTTCCATCACTTTCTGTGAAAAAAAACAGTCTTCAAAAATGCCCAAAAAAACCTGACTGAGGTAAAATGATGGGGATTCAGTTCACAAACTTATGATCATAATTTGCTTAAGCCTGTCACAGTCGCCAATCTAACTTGACCGAGTCAAAGATGGGGTACATTGGCGACTGTGACCGGCTTAAGCAAATTATGACAAACAAAAAACACTTTGGTAAGTATAGAGGGAGCACTCCTGATATATCAATTATATACATAAACAGACAAATCAAATATAGACTTATCTTAATATCCAAAGATGATTTTCTATATATTCTCTTCAATGGTTTTATTATGAACCTATAATGAAAGCAGTAAAAAATTAATCGCGCAGCATAAAGTACATGGGAAAAAGATACAAAGGTGGAGCCTATATTGGCTCAAGATGGAACGCCTCTGGATCTCTATGGGGGATCCCGCCCGTCTCCACTTGGTGGTGGTATATCGGAGATGGTGGAATTATCTCAGAAAAATTTAATATATATACATTATATATATATATATATATATATATTTTTTTTAGAAAAGCACTTGGTGTAAACTCATGTAGTTCAGAGCCTCCTTTTGGGGTGGCTCTGTAATTTAGCCTCTAGTCCTCTTGCATAAGAGGGGGTCCCTCTCTCAAGTGGATATAGTTGAAGAAGTTGATTCGGGAAAAAGATGTTCCAAATAAATATTCCGTGTTTATTAAACATCTAAAATAATAAAATTGATAAAATTCAACTCAATCCTGAGACGCGTCTCGCTTGCATTTTCTCGCTGCAGGTGTGTGTATGGGAGCGAGGAAATGAAATGCACGTGCAGCAAGGGAACAGTGACGCCGAATCAAGAGGAGGTGAGTGTGTTCACTACACAGTATTTATTTGTATCGTTGTACTTGCACGTGATATTTGTCGTGATGAAAATCCCGAACGGGGATTGAAACGTTGACTACTGGATCAATAAAGAATTACTTTTTAATAGATTCGGAGTGCCACCGTCATTATTGAAGATTTTACATTCACTGAAGCTGGAAGGTGAGCACCGAGCAACTAATTGAATAAGTTTGAGTGCATGGCAATTGGGTGTAATATATATATAATATAATATATTATATTATATTCAATTAAGGTGTTTGGCAAATACATAACAAAACCCCAAGGACATTTCTTGAAACCAGTTTATCACTGGAACCAACACACATGTAGATCAATCAATGCAAATGTATTGATTAATGCATCAAGCTGATATATCACAGTAATCAAACAAATATCAAACAAATATCAATCAACAAAGTACTGCAGAAAGATCACATGTGGCAATCAGGAACATCACACATATTAATGAATGAACATCGCCGTAGTTCATTAATTAAGATAGTCAATCCATTGAGCTGCAAATGCTGCGTCTGGCTGAGAGTAACGAGACACATGTAGATGACATTAAACATTGGCAAATGACAACAAAATAACCTTCGTACAAATTTGTTAGTATAGAAACACGAGACACTGATATTAATGAAATAAATGGCTAATCAATATAAGCTGATAACAATTAGTATATCAATTAAGTATTAGTACAAAATAATTTCAAAAGCTAAGGACACTATGACAATCATCACGCTAAAACTGGGACGCTAAGGAGAAAAACCTGCGCTTGCAGGTTTCTTCTTAGCGTCCCCGTTTTAGCGTGATATTACGGTGCAGGTACTAAACCAGCAGCCTGCACAGTAACAAGTCACTAAGCACCGCCACGAGCATCCCCTCGATGGAGTCCATAGGACTCCATTGAGGCTTCTGCTGCCGGTCACATGACCTGCAGGATCTCGCCTTGCAAGATCCAGCAGCTCGGTGGAGTGATTCACAGAGGGAAACTGAAGGTATTTTTCCCCCAGTCTCACTCTGTTATCAGCAGCAAGAAGAGCCATGGTGGGGTGGATGGCGGCTGGACCACACAGGGTTAAAATCTGTCAGCAATTGCTGGGTCTCGGCTGGCTCAATACTCAGAACAGCGGACATAAGTGTTACAATTTAGGGCATGGCAGGACATACTTGGGGACAGTCATAAAAATTGCAGCACAATATATGACTAGTAAGGAAGCAAATTAATAAGCTATGTAAATGAAATATTAACATAACAAGGGTAAAATAAAGTAGCAGCCATCCCGTCAATCGGACAAAATTTGCAACATTCGTAACAGGATACATAAATAGAAATATAACAAGGACAGATACATGAAAAAGGGAGCCAAAAAGTTTATATATATATAACAGATTAAAGAAGTGGCAGCCATCCCTTCCAACTTACCCTACCCTCACATTATTACACAAAGTCTATACCACTACTAGAAACTGTATTCTTTTGCAGGAGTACAGTAAGAGTCTGAAAATGTCTGCAGGAATAATTTTTGAGGAATCGTTATCATATGTTGAAGAAAACTTTATGAAGCCTCTGTCAGCAAAGCAAGATGAAATAATCAAAGTTGAAACGCTGGATTTCCAAGAAAATCAAAGAGAACCAGAGAATTCCGAGCTGTCACATGGGACTGTCCAAAAGAATGATCCTTATTCAGACATGTTAGTTCATTCTGAGTATACAAATTCTGTCTGTTGTGGGTCAGAACTTTCCCAAACTCACACAGCTTATATTGGAAGAAAAACATTTCAATGCGAAGAAAGTGAGACATGTTCAAGTACAAATGCAAGTCTTGGTATACACAGTAGAGTACAAATAGAAGAGAAGATATTTGAATGTCCTGAATGTGGGAAATGTTTTAAAGCAAAGAGTCAGCTAATTGAACATGAGAGAATTCATACAGGAGAGAAGCCGTATGTATGTTCTGAATGTGACAAATGTTTTAGAAGAAAGGGTGAGCTTACTATACATAAGCGAATTCATACAGGAGAAAAGCCGTTTGCATGTTCTGAATGTGGGAAATGTTTTAAATCAAAGGGTGAGCTTTCTTTACATGAGCGCATTCATACAGGAGAGAAGCTGTTTGCTTGTTCTGAATGTGAGAAATGTTTTCGATCAAAGCATAAGCTTACTGTTCATGAGAGAACTCATACAGGAGAGAAGCCGTTTGTATGTTCTGAATGTGAGAAATGTTTTAGAAGAAAGAGTGCTCTTACTGTACATGAGAGAACTCATACAGGAGAGAAGCCATGTGCATGTTCTGAATGTGAGAAGCGTTTTAGAACAAATTTTGATCTTGCTGTACATCAGAGAATTCATACAGGAGAGAAGCCGTTTGTTTGTTCTAAATGTGGGAAATGTTTTAAATCAAAGGGTGAGCTTTCTTTACATGAGCGCATTCATACAGAAAATAATCCGTTTGCTTGTTCTGAATGTGAGAAATGTTTTAGATCAATGGATATGCTTACTGTACATGAGAGAACCCATACAGGAGAGAAGCCGTTTGCATGTTCTGAATGTGAGAAGTGTTTTAGAAGAAAGATTGATCTTTCTGAACATGAGCGAACTCATACAGGAGAGAAGCCGTTTGCATGTTCTAAATGTGGAAAATGTTTTAGAATAAAGGGTAAACTTACTGTACATGAGAGAAGTCATACAGGAGAGAAGCCATATGCATGTTCTGAATGTGAGAAGTGTTTTAGAATAAAGTGTAATCTTACTGTACATGAGAGAACTCATACAGGAGAGAAGCCATTTGCATGTTCTGAATGTGGGAAATGTTTTAGAAGAAAGCGCGATCTTACTGTACATGAGAGAATTCATACAGGAGAGAAGCCATTTGCATGTTCTGAATGTGGGAAATGTTTTAGAACAAACCGTGATTTTACTGAACATGAGAGAATTCATACAGGAGAGAAGCCGTTTGCATGTTCTGAATGTGAGAAATGTCTTCGAACAAAGGGTGAGCTTACTGTACATGTGAAAATTCATACAGGAGAGATGCCGTTTGTATGTTGTGAATGTGAGAAATGTTTTAGAACAAAGACTGAGCTTACTAAACATAAGAGAATTCATACAGGAGAGAAGCCGTTTGCATGTTCTGAATGTGAGAAATGTTTTAGAACAAAGAGTAGTCTCAATATTCATAAGCACACTCATAAATGAGAGAATTCACTTAGGATTGAAGCCATATGCATGCTCTGACCACGGAAAGCATAACTGAACTGGGACCAAAATTATGCTCTGGCATTTATTAGCAGATTAGGGCAAACACATTCGCTGTGCTATTTACATATGCACAAACACACTTAGCACTGCACGTACACACACAGCTATACATTTACACACTTGGGAACAAAGGGTTGACTTAATATGGGCATTTTTATTTATCTTTGCTAGATTTTATTTGTACAATCACACTGCCGAACAGACTCATACCCACTTTCTACCCTTCCATGGGCAGCACGTGAACGAGAGTGCCGCAAGATCTTGTGCTCTGCTGCCAAACTCTTTTCACGCCCACAGGGCTATCTGACCAACCAGCTGCTTCAATTGCATACTGCCATCTTTTATGTTGTCTGGCTTATACTTACGAATATATGTTTCCTTAACTGTCCTAAGTCTATAATATTGCTGCGAGGGGAATATTCCTGAAGTGTAATAGTAAGAAATTTAAGAATACATTTTAATAGTGAGTCTGGTTGTTTGTGTTTCTGATTATAAAGTTATAGAAGAATTGATTTTTTGTTTTATGGTATCAGTTTATTTATTAATCTCTACACACGGGGTTATCCATTAAGCACAGGCATTGTAAAATCCACCAAAAGTCATAGGCATTCAGCACTGACAAAACCAAAATCTGAACAGCAAAAGCAGAAGATACACTGTGCATTCTCGTTTCTCCTGTTGACCATGTAAAATGCACAAATAATAGAAAAATCAAAGATAAAAATGTTTATTTTTAAAAAATTTGGTTAAACTTACCTATTTTCATATAAATACAGTAACAGGTTTCCTGTTTCGATGTTTTCTTATAAAAGGGTACCCTGTTAGCATCCGAACCTTTATGGTTATATATCTAAGACGTTGGAAAAGAAATTTATGTGGTGAAACTGAAAACCGAATAGAAATTATTATTTTTTATTTTTTTTTACATATTTTGATATGGTAAACTGATGTGCTGTGATATATACACACTGTAAATATGAAATACACGGTTTGGATCCTACAATAAAGCAGGACTTTAAATGTCTTGAGCAGAAAATGGTCAAAACAATTAGCTCAGTATATGGGAAGAGAAATAGCTCAGAAGTGAAGGGGTAAAATTCTATGGGCCCTATTACATTCTTCGCGCAAACGTTAACGCATGCGCAAAAATGCATTAGCGCCAGGGGCAAAACCCTTTGCGCTGAACGTCGTATTACAATGTCCGCACAAATAATGCGCGTTAACGTCTACCGCGGGTGAACCTGCGTGAACCCATGCGAGCGTAATGTACTGCGCGCGTCCTATACTTAACATTGTGAGCGCAAATGCGTTTGTGCGCTGGTACGCGAATGGTATTACAATCTATGCGCAAAATTTAAAGCACAGCATTTGCGCGCATAATTTTAACGTCTTTTAAAAGCTGGTGTTAACGGCAAATCTGAACGTCCTGGCCGAACTCAAATACACCAGCCCGAAAAAAAAAAATACAGCAAAGTATAGTTACACATTCTACTCTTCATACCCAAACAATAAAATTGAGAAGTTGTGCGTGTTTTTATTATTGCTGCAGCATATATACTCAGATTGACTTTGGCAGGCGCAAAAACTTAACAGGAGACATTTGTGATTCTTAATTCTGATTGGCTGAATCGCGTGAAAAAACAGTCCGCACACCGATTTCTGCGCACAACGTTAATGCGCGTGCGTTTTTGCGCGTCTTTTTTACACGCATTATTTTTTTGACGGATGAAAAAAATGCTTGAAGATTGTAATACCAGCGTTAATTTACGCGCGTTAACGCTTTGTGCACAAATTCACACGCTGCGCAAGTGTTTTTGCGCGCAGATTGTAATAGGGCCCTATGTATCTAACCTGTGGAGTTGATTTAACAAGGCTATTTTCTGGATACACGCTAAATCTATGCACCTCTTGTAACAGAGGGCTTTCTCTGATCGGGGCTCGGATACTGCCGTTATTCTCTGGCAGTTATTGGACACGTCTGGCTGCTCGCTTCGATGCAATCCAATGTTTTATGGGTGATACCCCGCCAACCGCGAGCGCACTCTGCGCTGGATCGAGACGGCGACCCTTACTGACACCGGAGCTAGGAAGAGTGAAAACAGAAGTTTATTTTCACAGCCCCTTTTATACAAAACCAGGATGTGTATTGCAGCTACCAGAACCAGCCTTGCTTTTCCCAGCGGCACCGGTTACACTGGGGCCTTCATTAAATCACTGCATCTCTCTGCAATTTCAATGCCTCACACAGATTTTATTTACTTCAGTTATGATGATGTTATTGTGGGGTGTGTATGTATATATATATATAAATACAGTGGCAAGAAAAAGTATGTGAACCCTTTGGGATTACGTGGAGTTTTGCATGAATTGGTCATAAAATGTGCTCTGATCTTCATCTAAGTCACAACAATTTGAAAAACACAATCTGCTTAAAATAATACAACACAAACATTATATGTTTTCATGTTTTTATTGAACAGAACATGTAAACATTCACAGTGCAGGGTGGAAAAAGTATGTGAACCTTTGGACTTAATAACTGGTTGACCCTCCTTTGGCAGCAATAACCTCAACCAAACGTTTCCTGTAGTTGCAGATCAGACCTGCACAACGATCTGGAGTAATGTTGGACCACTCCTCTTCACAAAACTGTTTCAGTGTAGCAATATTCTTGGGATGTCTGGTGTGAATCGCTTTCTTAAGGTCATGCCACAGCATTTCAATCGGGGTTGAGGTCAGGACTCTGACTGGGCCACTCCAGAAGGCATATTTTGTTTTGTTGAAGCCATTCTTTTGTTGAATTACTTGTATGCTTTGGGTCATTGTCCTGTTGCATCACCCATCCTCTGCGGAGCTTCAGTTGGCGGACAGATGGTCTTACGTTTTCCTGCAAAATGTCTTGATAAACTCTGGAATTCATTTTTCCATCAATGACAACAATCCGTCCAGGCCCTTAGGCAGCAAAGCAGCCCCAAACCATGATGCTCCCTCCGCCATGTTTTACAGTGGGGATGAGGTTTTGATGTTGGTGTCCTTTGCCTTTTTTTCTCCACACATAGTGTTGTGTGTTTTCCAAACAACTCAATTTTGGTTTAATTTGTCCACAGAATATTTTACCGGTAGTGCTGTGGAACATCCAGGTGCTCTTTTGCAAACTTCAAACATGCTGCAATATTCTTTTTGGACAGCAATGGCTTCCTCCATGGTGTCCTCCCATGTACTCCATTCTTGTTTATTGTTTTCCTTATTGTAGATGTGTCAACAAAAATGTTTTCATGTGCCAGAGATTTCTATAAGTTTTTAGCTGACACTCTAGGATTCTTCTTTACCTCATTAAACATTCTGCGCTGTGCTCTTGCAGTCATCTTTAAAGGACGACCACGCCTAGGGAGAGTAGCAACAGTGCTGAACTTTCTCCATTTGTAGACAGTCTGCATTACCGTGGACACATGAACAGCAAGGCTTTTGGAGATACTTTTGTAACCCTTTCCAGCTTCATGCAAGTCAACAATTCTTGATCGTAGGTCTTCTGAGAGCTCTTTTCTGCGAGGCATGGTTCACATCAGGCAGTGCTTCTTGAAACCAGTAAACCCAAAACCGGTGTGTGTTTTTAAAGGGCAGGACAGCTTTCAGCAACACATCCAATAATATCACACTGATTGGACACAAGGTTGCCTCACTCCTGGCTCCAATTAGCTCTTGGAGAAGTCATTAGGCTAGGGGTTCACATACTTTTTCCACCCTGCACTGTGAATGTTTACATGTTCTGTTCAATAAACACATGGAAAGATATAATGTTTGTGTTGTATTATTTTAAGCAGACTGTGTTTTTCAAATTGTTGTGACTTAGATGAAGATCAGAGCACTTTTTATGACCAATTCATGCAAATTTCCATGTAATCCCAAAGGGTTCACATACTTTTTCTTGCCACTGTATATATATATGTTTGTGGGGAGGTTGTATTCACTTTGTCCTTGATAAAGATTTCAAGAGGAACCGAAATGTCGCCCCTCGCTCCAATAATAAGGCGGCTCTCATTTAATGCAGTGCACGTTACAAATAAAGAAGAAACCTTGTGAATACATATGACTATAATTCCCCTTCATTCACTATCCCAGCCTGGAATAAAACTCCCATCATCCCCGACCCTACTAAATACTGGGCGTTTTACGGAGGGTGAATAAAAAAATGTGTGTATATACAGTATATATATATGGATTATATATATATATATATATATGTTTTCCACAGCAATCTATATGAAGGTATCCCACCCTGCATCCCAATTTTGGACACTATCCCTAAAATCAACAAAGACACTTAACCCCCAGGTCGTTCGATAGTTTCAGCCTGAGGTGGATTATTAGAGCCTCTGGGGAAATTTGTTGGAGACCGTCTTGAATCTACTGACCTCCCTGAAAGATACACAACATTTCCTCACAAAGTTAAAGGAAATAACGATCTCGGAAGTAACGCTGGATGTAAAAGCTCTATATACAGGTGAAACTCGAAAAATTTGAATATCGTGCAAAAGTTCATTTATTTCACAGAAGCATCAATATGGAAGAGGAGGAACACCTCTGGTCAGAGCGGCAGTGTTGTGTCTGTCAGAATAAAAATCAACGACGCGATCATTTTCCAGAACCGCTGGATGGTCGGGCATTCCCACCAGACATGCAAGTATGTTCCCACTTGGGAGCAGTTTCTCCAACATCCCGGGTCCCCAAAGGACGAGATGCGCGCGAGGAGCAGCGGGGACCTGTACCAGAACGAGAGTATTTTGTAAGAGGTCTCTGTGAATGCGAAGATACGGGATCCCTGATACGAGGCCTCGTGCCAGACGGCATTTGTAGTCTATCTGATCACGTGCCCATGTGGGTTGGCTTATGTAGGGAAGACAGACTTAACACTCAGAGATCGGATACGAGGCCACCGCTCCTCCATTAATACAGCCTACAGAGACGGCGTCACTGATAAGCCAGTCGCGAAACACTTTCTCGACCTACAACACCGGTTGCCGTCACTCAGATTTGTGGGAATTGACCATGTCCCCCCACTCCTCCGTGGTGGCAATCGTTCCCAGTTGCTTCTTCAGCGAGAGACTTTCTAGATCAAAACGCTGGATACGGTCTCACCTAGAGGCTTAAATGAATATGTTTCTTTTACATGCTTTCTTTCAGAGAGATAAAGCTGATTATAGTATAAACAAATGCTCATACAGTATAGTTGATAGTACGGAGGAGTGTACCATTATTGTTGCCGTCCTCCATCATATGCATTTCATTTTTCATTTTATTTATATCTTTGTTTTGTTTTTAGGTTGCTAAGGCAACAAGTAGCTCTGAGCTTCCTGGGACGTTGCGTTCAGCGGCGTCCTGTTGGATATTTCCATGTTGCAGTGAATTCACCTGGAGATGTCTAATTGGAAGGGGCGTTTCTGTAGGAAAGCAATGCATGAGTGTGGTTTAAAAACAGTGTACATTCCTTGCAAAGCTACCTTGAAGATGGTTCCTGTGTGAACCGAAACGTCGGTCATTTTTAAATGATTTAATAAATTTTTGCCTTTTATTCAATTTGGTGCGTGTGCAGCATATCTCTCCGATTTTCTATATTGTACATGTTTAATGGCTTGCACCGCTTTTTTTCTAAGAATATCTACGCAATAAGGAGTGCGGGAGCAGACATTTGATATATATATATATATATATACACACACACACAAACATGTGTGTTGTGTACACATATGTGTCTGATGTATACATGTGTCTCTGGGTGGTGCACTATGTATGTGTAAAATGTGTAAGTGTGTGCTCTGTATACTGTATGTGTCTGTGCTCTGTATATGTTTTTGTACTCTGTGTGTGTGCTCTGTATGTGTGTGTGTGTGCTCTGTATGTGTGTGTGTGTGTGTGCTCTGTATGTGTGTGTGTGTGCGCTCTGTATGTGTGTGTGTGTATGCTCTGTATGTGTGTGTGTGTGTGCTCTGTATGTGTGTGTGTGTGCTCTGTATGTGTGTGTGTGTGTGCTCTGTGTGTGTATGTGTGCTCTCTATATGTCTGCTCTCTGTGTATGTGTGCTCTGTATGTGTGCTCTCTATATGTGTGCGCTCTGTATGTGTGTTTGTGCTCTGTGTATGTGTGTGTTCTGTATCTGTGTGTGCTCTGTGTGTTCTGTATCTGTATATGTGTGTTCTGTATGTGTGTGTGTTCTGTACCTGTGTGTGCTCTGTAGGTGTGTGTGTGCTCTGTATCTGTGTGTGTGCTCTGTATATAGGTGTGTGTGTGCGTGCTCTCTTTGTAGGTGTGTGTTCTCTGTGTATAGGTAGGTCTGTGTGTGCTCTGTATATAGCTGAGTGTGTGTGTGCCTCAGTATTTATAAAAAGGCCCACTGAAATCCTCAGCACCAGGCCCATGACACTCTTGATCCGGCCCTGGTACTTGAGGAACACGGTTGGGAACCACTGTAATAGATGGATGTTTCGGCTTCAAGGTACAGATATATATATAACGTCAATTTATATACAGGTCTATTCAAAGAAAGTTGAAACTCAGGGGAATGACTGGAGATGTGAAAATTCTAGGTCAACATAGCCAAACCAGAAAAATTCTCCCATTTATCTCCCTTTCCAAATCAGCTATTTGGTCTAGATTGTTCTCTTCTCCTACCCGTTCTCCTGGTTTTCACCGTTCTTTGAATAGACCTGATAGTGTTAATAAAAACAGCACTCACCTATGGAGTGATCCATACATGTATTCCCCAGACAGACCTCAGTAGCAGAGCAGCGATGGAAGGTGGTGGTTACAGGGTGCAGCCTCGATTCCATGTGTGATCTGCCAGGAGTCAGGACAGGGCATGGGCTGCAGATGTCCGGCAGTATATATATATATATATATATATATATCCACATGCTGTACACACTATACACAGACATACACATATATATAATATATCCAGTATAAACAGACATATATATATAATTAGATGTCTGAGAGACATCCACATATAGATACACCACAGACATCCAAACACACACATACAGTATATACAGACACATATACAAATGGACTATGCAATAAGGGTTTGGTGAGAGTTTAATGAGACTGCATGTAATTGCAATATTTGAATGTATGGCGTGTTTGGCTGTTTGTGATGGGAGTTGTGACAGTTTATTTCTAGGTCATTTAGATTATTTAATAATTTAAGGAGACCACAGCTCAGAAATAACTGGAGATCAGCCTCGACATGTCACAGGCAGTCTGTCTCTGAAACTGGCCATCTCCTCCAGGTCCCATGTTTCATGGCTGTGGCTGAGCACTGTGCATGTCCCTTTAACTACTTAACCCTTGCTGTGCTCTGTCTGGGGACTGTGTGTGGAGATAAGCGCTGCAGGAAGTCTGACAGATCACAAGGATCAGTCTGATTTATGGTACCTCAGAGGTCACTTGGCTGGAACCTATTGATCGAAGATAGGGAATTCCCTTTTGGCCAGGGAGATTGTGAGAATGAAGGGTTCATGTAAGTCAGGAAGGAGTTCACACACTCACTCACTCTCTCTGTGCTTCATTCCGTGCTTGGTGAGGAGACACACTGCTCTCCGTGCTGCTCTTCTGTTCGAACGGCATTTTCCCTGCAGCATGCAGTCTCCTCCTCCACACCTCTGTGTGATGTGCCAGGCGCCAGCTTTGAGCTTCCGACAGACATGCAGCTTCTCTGATCAGCCCGCTGGCTCCCTGATCAGTTGCCAGGTCTGTGAATCATGTGCCCTCCCCCCCTGCGGCGCACCCTCTCTGACATCATCAGAGAGGGCTGCCATGGCTAGGTAGCCTTCGGCCTACAAAACCACAGCCACCACTGTAAAACGGCCCCAGAACGGCACAAACTAAGCAGCCTACCGGGATTCCTCCCGGTTTCCCGGTAGGCCAGTCCGGCCCTGTCAAAAAGCACCCAGAAATGGATGGCAACAAAGCGCTGGAGAGTTCTGAAGTGGCCAGCAATGAGTCCAGATCTAAATCCCATTGAACACCTGTGGAGAGATCTTAAAATTACTGTTGGGAAAAGGCGCCCTTCCAATAAGAGCGACCTGGATCAGTTTGCAAAGGAAGAGTGGTCCAAAATTCCGGGTGAGAGGTGTAAGAAGCTTATTGATGGTTATAGGAAGCAACTGATTTCAGTTATTTTTTCCAAAGGGTGTGCAACCAAATATTAAGTTAAGGGTGCCAAGAATTTTGTCCAGCCCATTTTTGGAGTTTTGTGTGACATTATGTCCAATTTTCTTTTTTTCCTCCCTTTTTTTGCTTTGTTCCAATACACACAAAGGGAATAAACATGTGTATAGCAAAACACGTGTTACTGCAATACTTTTCTGTGAGAAATACTTGATTTTGTGGAAAAATGTCTGGGGTGCCAACAATTTCGGCCATGACTGTAGCTCTGTAAGCCCATGATTGGGCAAAATTTGCCCAATCAGGACTGAGCCGTGATTGGCATAGTCTTGCACCTGTCTTGCACCTAAACTGTGGTCAGGTGCAGGCTGTAGCCAATTACAAGCTTCAGGCCAGTGGAAAAGTGCATTGTGGTCCATTGTGGTGCATTGTGGGCGAACATGCTGCGAACACGCGGAAATGTTCGTAGTTCGCAAATATACGAACTGGCCATGTTCGAATCGAACTCCGAACACATCGAACCGAACAGCTCATCCCTACTGTTGAGGATGTGGGTACTGAGGTCAGACAGCGCATTATCCAGCAGTTCTTTGCAGGTAAGGTGAAAATGAACATTATCAGGGTTATTCAGAGAAAACTGAAAACCAGGAGAAGTGGCAGGAGAAGAGAACAATCTAGACCAAATAGCCGATTTGGAAAGTGAGATAAATGGGAGAATTTGTCTGGTTTGGCTATTTTAACCTAGAAATTTCTCTTCTCCAAACGTTCTCCAGAGTGTCACCATTCTTTCAATAGACCTGCATGCCTTTGCTATTGGCAGTGTGAATTCCTTCATGTCTCCTAATTGGATTACCTGGTCATATCTGTTATTGATAGACTGTCCTGACTATGACCATTCCAATCATACCTCATATGTCCTTATAGCCCATAGGGCTCCACTGCACCAGAGATACCAGGGTGTTAATAAAAATAATTATATATAGAGAATATTTCATCTCTTCCCTCTACAAAGGAGTCTCCATTTACAGGCACATGTAGGCAACTGTTTACCTGACTAGTAATGAATCTGTGTGTGCAGATATGGCATGCGTGCATGGACACACAGTCAATTCACAAGGGCGATGAATGCAAAATGCCACCCTGCAACATGTTTAATACAGTATATACGCTGCTGGGATGTAAGCACCCAAGACATATTTGCATCTATCATTTAGTGTACAACCTGGTTGATACATGTTTCGGGGCATATTTAACATGTGATACACCCTGTGGAACAGGACTACATGGACCATCGTGCACAATTAAAAACGTAGAAATATTCCTTGGCACACCAGGCTAAATAAATCTCATTGATGAAGCTGTTTCTGTACCACATTCAGCTGCCTCTGTGAAGGATGCCTGTACAGCAAAAATGTAGCCCCTATTTGAGATTAGAAATGTAAACCGAGGGGGGGTCGTGTCTGGATGCTGAGCTGAGCGGAAGTGTGGCAAGGGAGCTCCTGTTACGACTAATATTTTGGGTGACTTCACACCCTTGGACCCCTGGCCGTGGCTCAGTTTGACTCCAGAACCACATCGCAGTGTTCCCTGATGGTGTTGTACCTCCTTTGACCCCTCCGGGAGGTACTTTTGCCCAGATCCTGCCTGTGGTATTTGGACAGTGGCCATTTTGTTTGCAGCCTACTTCTTTGCCGGCATTTCCTGATATAATGGGGAAGAAGAGCAAGAGGCTGGAGGGGTCAGATGCTGCCACCCTGCCAGGCATCCGGCTCTCCTTGGGGGGGGGTCCACTGACCTGCCAGCAGCGTCTGCTTCAGAAGGAAGCTTTGGAATTGGCTGAGTTCCCTACTGGTCCGACCTGTTGGAGCCTGGAGGCGCCTGTTGCCCCACACTCACAGCTGTCTACCAAAGAGGACATACGTCAATTCTATGAAGATTTACGGGCCGTGTGGCAATAGGACCTGTCACGGGTTAAGACTAAGATTGCAGCTATCTCGTCCGGCTCTGCGTCTCTGGAACCCGCTTGTCAGTATTGGAAGAGGATGGGATGGGAACAAAGACCCAGCTGGAAGACCTCCAGAAACAGGTGACAGTCTTATTGGCCACAGTTATGGATTTGGAGACTAGGCACCGCCACCGTAATTTAAGACTCAGGGGGATCCCTGAGACCGTGGGTGATGAGGCCCTGATGCCGTGCGTTTTGGTCCTAATGGCCATGCTGCTGAGTTTACCTCCGGACTCTCCTGCGCCGGTCTCCTTTGCCTTTCAGGTGCTCAAGGTGGCTGTTGCGCCTGCTGCAGCTCCCAGAGAGGTCATCGTTACCACCACTGATGTCCATTCATGCCAAGGTACTTCAAAAAGCGGGAACTATCCCAGCGATAACCTAAGGCGATATGCAGATTACTGTTTACCGGGACCTATCATTTCTTGCCCTGATGGCGTGCTGCTGTTTCCGTGAAGTGACAGTCCTCATGAGAGAACAGGGAGTTCGTTACCGTTGGGGTCCTTCTGGCTCCTTAGTGATATCGCATGCGGGGAATATGCGCTCCATGTCTACTCCGGATGAAGTAGCTGAAGGGCTCGGGCCCTGTTGGATGCAGATACGCTGCCCTCGAATGACTCAGCATTTACCGTCCATGTCACCGCGGGAGTGGGTCCCTCATGTTGTGATTCGGGCTGAAGATGTTTGGCCCATTTTTCTAAAGTTTGACTGATCTTGCGTCTTAGGAATGCTTTCCTGGGATCGCTTTGTTTTTACGATGTTTTCCCAGCTATGCATTTTTGCTTATTCTTGGAGGACTTTGACGCTTGTTGCCCTGTTGATGATTGCCCACCCCCCTTTTTTTTTTTGGCGCTTTTGGGTTTCCTCAGGGTGTGCCATTGTGGTAGCCACCATGGCTCTGCCCGCAATACTTGGCCCTTGGGTACCCTGGCCTTGTGACATTTGTCTTCCATGGCCTCCCAGGGTCCTTATGTGACTGAGGGGAGAGTGCCCGGAAAGTCATGTTATTGGCCCCTAGCCGTCCACCCCCTGCTTTTTTCTTTCTCTAAGTCCCCCTGGGCCCATCTTACTCCCTTGCTGTTTCAATGTCTATGCATATGTGTACTGTTTACTACTCTCACTACCCTGGTAACCTCCGGTAGATGTTTTTCTGCTGTGTCCTGCACAGGGCCGGATTAAGATTCCAATGGGCCTGGAGCTGAATATTTCGGTGGGCTTTTCTTGGAATTTTGTGAAATGAAAACATATTTTAGGTTATTTAATAGCACAGATATCTAACCAGGCAGATACTGTAGGAGTAAATCTCCATTCAGATTTTAATCATTTACATTGTGTAAAATAATTTTTTCACGTTTCATCATCCAACTTTTGTGGTTATATATTCTATAGGGAATTATTGTTAAAAAATTTGAAATGGGAACCAGTCACTGCTTTTTTCTGAGAAAATATACAATTTTCACCAAAAAATTAAATATTTCCCTTGTGTTTTGGAGTGTTTTATGAATAATATCACTAGGTATAAACCACTGACCTTGCTCCCAGTGTGGAAAATGAGAAGGTGAGTAATAGCAGTGATATTGCTCAATTTATACGTGACAAATGGACAATGTCATCGCTTTGGAACTAATAATAAATACATTTTTAAAAAGTGGGGTTTTTTGTTGTCTTTCAGATTTGACATAGTAACATTTGGTATCAATACAAAGGCCAGACCCTGACCTGTCCAATGACACCTCACTTGACATTGTGAGGTGTAAAGATTAGAGACGCATGGGTCCAAAGTGCTCTACGCTGCAGTGCGGCGGTTTAGATTTTTTATGTAACAATTCGTAATAACAGATTGCGCCATCACCTCCACACTTGTTGGTGACATGAGAAATGAGATGGTGAGTTAGTGCAGCATCATTGTTCACTTTATAATTGAAAATATTGCTGTGTTAGAAAGGAAAAAGTAAAGAAAGATTTCTTATTTTCTTTTTCATGTTACCTAAAACCTGGTCATGTTTGGTATCATTGGAAAGGCCTTTCCAGTGATACCTCACATGACCCTGTAGCTGCTATGGGGTTGGAAATACAGGGGTCCAAATATCCATCAATGCAGACATTGTTATCCTTTCTCTGGGCCTATTCTGGGGCATGGGCCTGGAGCTGCTGCTCCATCAACCCCTATGTAAATCCAGCCCTGGTCCTGCAAGTTTCATATGTGGCCCTGTGGGGCCATCTTTTTGTCTATGTTCCTGTGGTTTTGATTGCTTTTTTTATTATTATTAAAAATTTGCTGGGGGCGTGGCCTGACCGCCGACTGACATGGCCGCACACTGAGTGAGCTCCGTCTCACCCCTGGCGAAACCAAAGCACAACCCCAGCGCAGAGCAACATGGTCAAGGGTAAAAAGGCCCCCAGACTCCTGGAACAGCGGCAGCTCACCCGGACTCGCCGGCGCCCGGGATCCGCCAGTACTTTGCCCCGCAGCACGAGGAGGACGGAGCCCAAACATCAAATAAAATGGCGCCGACTCCCGCATGCGGCCGCCATCACCTGCATCCTCGTCTACCGGCACGTGGGACGCACCGGAGGACATACGCCAGCTCCTACGATCGCTGCCCACAAAAGATGACCTGACGGCGGCCACAACATCACTCCGCAGTCCCTGGCGGCAGACATCGAACGGCTCAGGGGTGACCTAGGAGGCCTACAGCACCGTGTGGAGCAGGTAGAGAAGGGGCAGAAGGAGAGTTCAGACCAGGTAGAAGCCACCACGGGTCACATTGCACAGCACCATCACCTTCTCACCTCCCTCACCCGACATGTAGAAGACCTTGAAAACAGAGGCCGCAGGCAGAATATTAGAGTAAGGGGTCTCCCTGAGGGTGAGAAAACGGCGGAGGAATTACATCATGCACTACTGCGTTTATTCAATAAGGTACTGGGACGCCCACCAGACACCCCAATAGATATTGAACGCTTTCACAGAGCTCTTAGGCCCAGGGGACCCCCGGAAGCACCTCCGAGGGACGTCATCTGCTATCTTCTACATTTCAGTTTAAAAGAGGACATTATGAGACTAGCAAGGGACACCCCGAGACTGGCGCTGGATGGTGCCCCGATCTCCCTGTTTAATGATGTCTCTCAGCTCACCCTGCAATCAAGACGGGCACTGCGGCCCCTCACGCTGGCTCTACAACAAGAAGGACTACAGTACCGATGGCTACACCCTTTTGGCCTGCAGATCAGAACGCAACAAGGCCCGGTGACCGTCAGGTCGGGGGAAGACCTGGATGGAATCCTTCGCACGCTACGATTGCCAGAAGACGTACGGATAACGTGGCCGGACCCGCTGACGGTTTACACCACTGAACAACTCCCGCCACAGCGCCCTGCCCGACGGAGGCGCCCACGAGGCTCACGGCCCTCCACGCGGGGAAACACCCCATCCAGCTCCCAGGAACTTTAGCACGTTTTACACTGATCCTCCCACACGGATGATTGCTTCCTAGAGCCGGACAGGTAGACCTACGGGACGACCCAAACCTCTCCACAGGATGAGGAAAACTTTTATCAGTGGTCCCGGCGGAATATTACACCGAGACTGGGTCTGTTTGTTTGCTTCTTACACCAGGCCTTAATGGCCTCGCCATGGGGTGGGCACGCACACCCCTTGTTAATTGTTTAATTCATATTTCTTGACGGTTGGTCACGTTTCCCTACTGAGTAGTAACGCGCCCGGTCGTGGGCACTTTTTGTGTGATAGGGTCCGACCTGCTCCAATAGGGGCGGTCCGACTGAAATTCGTCACACTCGTTACGATTACTCTGTCTAGTGGTTAATTTTTTGTTTTTCTTTTTTTTTCTCTTACGATCTTCATTGTAATTGTTTTGCATATTCATACGTTTGTTTTTCTTTGTCAATTCGCGCAGGTTCGGTGGTAGTTACACCTCTCTCGCACCCCTCACGTCAGACCCCGGTTATCTCACCTGTTGTACGTCATGACGTATGTTCCTGATTCCCTGAGGGTCCTCTCCCTGAACGTGGGAGGTTTGAACGTTCCGGCAAAACGCCACATCGCGTTACGGGAATTCCGCACTCAGAAGGTATCCGTTGCACTCTTACAAGAAACACACCTCACAGGGCCCCGGGCACCATCGCTCCGCAACCGGGACTACCCCACAGGGTTCTATAGCAACTACGCGCTAGGCAAGATGCGTGGCACAGCCATCTTATTGGCCAGGTCACTTCCATTCACCCTCAGGGACTCTGAATGCGACATTGACGGTCGTTATACCTTAGTGAAAGGGACCATAGGCGAACAACTGTACACTTTCGCTTCAGTATACCTGCCTAACAAACGGCAACACAGGGCGTTTAGGGAGATTCTCCGAGTGGTGGGGGCCTTTGCGGAGGGGATCCTTATTGTGGGTGGGGATTAATATGGTCTTGGATCCTAAGATGGACACGTCCAAGGGGACCTCAAGCCTGGCACAGTCAGTGCTCCGCCAGACTAGACTCCTCTTGCATGAGCACAGGCTGGTAGACTGCTGGAGAGCCAACACCCGACGGAGCGGGATTACACCTATTACAGCGCGCTCCACAGACGCTACACCCGACTGGACTACATATTTATCCCATTTCAACATGCACATTTAATCCGCAACTCGACCATTGGCACCACGACTTGGACAGATCACTCGCCGGTCATAGTGACGTTGGCGACGGCCTTATACAGATCCAAATCCTTACATTGGCGTCTTAATGAAACCCTCCTAGCAGACGTGGAGGTACTTAAAGGCCTGACAGACACACTAGAGCACTACTTTGAGGATAATGTACGCCCGGACACTCCCTCCCCGCTGGTATGGGAAGCGCACAAGGCGGTGGCGAGGGGCTACCTGATAGCACAAGGGGCGAGACTTAAGCGGGCACGAACACGTCAGTTTGAAGAACTACACGCACGCATTACTACATTGGAACAGACCCATAAAGCCCACCTACTGGACGCGACCTACACAGAACTAATGAAGCTTAAAGCGGAGCTTCACACACTCCTTAACATTAGTGCCCTTCAAAAAATACGTAGGACTAAACAACGCTACTTTGAACACGGCAATAAATGCGGTAGGCTCCTGGCCCACTCCCTTCGCAGGCAACGGAATGCCTCCTACATATCTAAGATACGCGCCGGCGCACAGGCCCCATCCTCTCTACCGCAGGACATCATGACACTCTTTCATAAACATTTTCAGGAAACGTACAACCTCCCCAAACAAACGGGCACACAAAACGCGGACACCATTGACGCTTACCTCGGCAACATCTCCGCATCACCTTGTCGAGTGACGCGCGCCAGTCCCTAGATAAACCCATAACTGGAGAGGAACTAGAGGAGGCAATTAAATTAACCCCCTCGGGCAAGTCTCCCGGCCCTGATGGACTCTCCCTCAAGTATTATAAATCCCTGCACGGACACTTGGTACAACACTGGCTGAGGGCCTTTAACTCACTCACGGAAGGCACACACTTACAAGCATCGGCTTTGACAGCTAACATCACACTTATCCCGAAACCGGGAAAAGATCCAGAGCTCTGCAGCAGCTATAGACCGATTTCCCTCCTTAACCAGGACCTCAAGCTGTTTGCGAAAAATTGGCCAACCGCTTGAAAGCACACGTTCCAATGCTGGTCCATTCAGACCAGACGGGCTTTATACCCGGGAGGGAGGGCAGGGCGAACACGGTACGAGCGATAGACCTCATTCACGCAGCCACCACTGGGGACCGTGAACCGACCTTACTGCTGTCCACGGACGCAGATAAGGCGTTTGACCGGGTCAGTTGGCTGTTCCTCTCACACACATTGCGCTTTATGGGCGTAGGCACGAACATGCTGACCTGGATCAATGCTCTATACACTAACCCCACGGCAGGGTCAACATTAATGGCGCATTATCGGCCCCCTTCCCGATCACAAACGGGACAAGGCAGGGCTGTCCCTTGTCTCCACTCCTGTTTGCACTGACATTAGAACCATTTTTGCAGGCAGTACGTTCAGATATTGATCTGCACGGCGTGGAGGTTGGGAACAGAGAGCACCGGGTGGCGGCATATGCTGATGATATGCTGTTTTTTCTCCGCCAGCCGAGGATCTCCCTTCCGAAATTGCTACGCCTTTTTGCCCAATATGGAGCCTCAAGCAATTTAAAGATTAACATGGACAAGTCTGAAATTCTGCCCCTCCATGTTCCCCGGAACATGAAGGAGTCCCTAGTGACGGCCTTTCCCTTCCGTTGGTGCTCTATGGGACTGAAATATTTAGGCATTATACTAACACCAGACTGTGCGACACTGTATGCAGCCAACTACCGACCGCTCCTGACGAGCCTGACTAATGACCTCTCCACGTAGTCATACCCTCATATATCGTGGTTTGGCCGAGCCGGAGTCATCAAGATGAACATACTGCCGCGCCTTCTATATCTTTTTCAGACCATTCCAATACTTCTACCAGGAGTTTTTTTCGCACAACTAACTCGCACGCTCACTAGATACATATGGGATTCTAAAAAACCTAGGATAACTATGGCACTACTCACCACGCCTAAAGGCGCTGGTGGGGCGGCAGTGCCACACTTTAGGCACTATTATGGAGCGGCCCACTTGCAGCGCATGCTGGAGTGGTTGACTGGCGCACAAGACAAACAATGGGTGGAAATCGAACAGGCCTGTGCGAGTTGCCCCTGTCCGACCTACCTTGGCTACCAGCCTCCACATTACACAAAGGGATAAAAACACACCCTCTGATCAACGCTACACTACGCACTTGGAGACGCCTCAATGCTAAATTTGAACTCACACCGTTCCCATCTCCGCTGTTACCGCTCCAACGGCTTCCGGAGTTTTCCCGATCCTTACAGCTGACAGGCCTAGCGGACCCCCCGCCGCCACCCGCCCCCCTGCCATTTTATAGCTGCTGGACAACCAGTTGCGTGCAGTCTGCTGCCCCTCTCCCACCCAGAATCCTTTTTGACTAGGTTCCACCACCACAGATTGATTCAACGACTACGCTCGCTTTCCACGCTTGACTCATACACAAGGACACTCACACAGTTCGAGACGATAGTGGAACGGGGCAGGTTACCCTCCCATTGCCTCTCAGCGATGTACGAGCTCATACAGTCCAATGTTTTTTGTCCGTCCGCGGCCCGTACCGGATGGGAGAGGGAATTAGGCATACAATTTGAGGATCACCAATGGAGGTCGATTTGCTCGTTGGCCCACACCAGCTCGATGTCCACTAGGGTGCAGGAAACTAATTACAAACTACTAAACAGATGGCACAGGACACCCAACACACTTAGACACATGCCGGGAGGGGATGGCGCATCCTGCTGGCGTTGCAAAGCTCCTGCCGCCAATCCACTACATATTTGGTGGTCCTGCCCGAAACTGCAACACTTTTGGCACACTATTCATGCCCAGGTTAGTGAGGTTATGGAGCCTCAACCCCCCTTCTCCCGGAATTTTATTTATTGAGCCACACTGACATGATCCCAGAGGTATTTAGGAAATCGGTGGCTGTCCGCCTGTTACAGGCAGCAAGGCTGACGATACCTCAGTACTGGAACGCGCCGAACCCCCTCCACTCACGCTCTGGCTCCACGAGGTGGAATTTATCCGCGCCTCTGAGGAAAGGTTGGCCTATGCCAAGGGAAGGGCCGCTGAAAATGCATTAAAATGGTATTACTGGCTAATGACATGTCTGCCGAGAATGAGTCGATGTGCACAGACCCCGGGTTCTTAACCTAATACTTGCTACTGCGACACCCTGAAACCTAACGTGAACCGGTTGCCACACGGACCTGATAACTATCACCGTACACCCTGAAACCTAACGTGAATCGGTTGCCACACGGACCCGATAACTACCACCGTATAACTGTATAACTTTATTTTCTTCCTTATATGTAATGACTATCTGAAAGAAGTGACATGACTAACTATTTTTTCAACCTTAATTGGGCTACAATTTAGTAGCTACATTGAACTGTAATATTTCATGTGAATCACAATAAACTTGAATATGTTAAAAAAAAATAAAAAATAAAAAATTTGCTCAATGTAAACTGCGTCCCATGCCCAATGCCAAATACATAGCACACCAATCAGATGCAAGATCACATGTCAATATCGTGTCTGTGTAAACTGTTTTACAATCCCCAACTTAGCTAATCATATGTATCATGTGGATGCTTTCCTTTTTTTTTTTTTTTTTATTCAAAATTTTTTATTTTGAAGTAAGTCATCATACAAGTAAAACGTAAAGTGAGGGCCTCGCAGGGCCGCATATAGTCGTCTGTAATAACTCCGCGTAAAGAAAAAAAAAAAAAAACAGCATAGCCAAATAAAGAATCACAGAGAGGCTTCCATACAATTTGTGGATATACACCAGAAGCAAATACAATGAGCATCGCAGAATAAAAGGGGAGCACTTCCAAGCATAAGTCAACTTTACAGCATAAATTGGTGTATCAACAAGCCAAGAAAAGGCAGGACTACCTCTAAAAGGAACAACAAGTAAAAGGAATAAAACAAACAAACCAAAAAAAAGGGGAAAAGTGGTGACTAGTAACGAGAATCTCCAGCCAGCGACGGTGTGTGAAGAGAGAGAGATAGGGAGAATGAAACGGGGAAAAGAGGGGAGAGAAGGAATGAAAAGGAGAAAGAAAGAGAAGAGGAAAAAAAAAAGGAGAGGGTGGATGGGTGTGAGTAGGGATGAAATAAATAAAAGGGGGGGAGATAGGGGGGGAGATAAAAGGCGGCAAAGGCCATTATCGTGACTTTCCCGGCTCACTCCGGGGAGGCGTGGAAGGGTAATGTCACGCGGCCCAGGGGTCGAGGGCAAGTAAGGCAGCCAGAGCCATTGGTAGGTGCCATAGTGGCGCTCCTCGGGGCCTCCTGAAAATTGCCATAAATATAAAAAATAAAAAAGGGGGGAAAGAGGAGAGGAGGAGACACTGCCGCTGGCATAACGTACATCCTAGGGGACCGAAAAGTCCCAGGTACCTCACAAAAAGAATAGGTCGTCATCGGTGTGTGGTGGGGGGGAAATAGGATATATTGTACGTCTGAGTATGGTGTTGTATATTGCAGTATAGTAAGTAAAACAATACTTACAGGGTTATTCAAAATGAATCAAAGCCATTGCATGTTCAGTGACTTTTCGTTCTCTTCAATTCGGTTCGATTTGGGGATCCAATTTCGGCAACCCTGCGGTGTATTCAGCAAGCACCACAGGGTCCCCGAATTGCATGGAAAAGTCACCGCAAACCCACCGGCAACTCTCCTCAAAACGAGGGCAAACGCTCACCGAAACCTGCAAAAACATCTGGATTAGACCGCCGAAAAAAACCGAGCAGGAGCCGATCACACGCAGCGCAGCCGCCTGTTAAATTTCAATTTTAGATAAACAATAACAAATTCCCTAATATAATTACCATATGGATGCCATAAACCTTTTTTCAAGTTTCTTCTTATATATCAAAATGGAAGTAAGATGCTGCGCTATGCTGCGCTACGCCATGGCGAGAGACACCAAAATCAGCCACAAAGCAATGCAGCTTCAGGTCATGTCTGGGCATCCCTGCCAGAAAGACTGTTTTATTAGATTTCAAAGAACTTATAGCCAATCAGCATACAGATACATTTCCACAGTCCTGCACAGACAGGAATCGGCTAAATTCCACAGTCCAAATCCTATGTAAGAAAGACTTGCAGGGTTTTGACACTTAAATGGGAGAGGGGGTTTCACACTAATGCAAGAATTAAAAACTACCTATCATATTAAAATACCTTTCAATCGTCTCATTGATCACATATACAATCGTGATCACAAAATGGTAAAACAAACTAGACAATTAAACTAATTATACCTGGGGCCATAGTATCCTGGCCTAATAACTTCTAGATCATTCTAGATGCTCAGAGGGAAAAGAAAAAAATCTGGTAGTTTCTCTTAAAATACCTCTCTACCTTTAATGATATACGAAAAGGATTCCCCAAGGAGGCCCTTTATGAGCATAAAATACACTTATCTATCTAGATTCACTCTTCCAGTGAAACACACTTGGAGCCTGGGCCAAAATACCTGATCTAGACATTAAATAACTATTTATTCCCATTTCCCAAAATGTACTTCACCGAACAAGAAAAATATAATAACTTGAATGTAAAAAGTTCATTTATCTAATAATCAACATGAGTCAGATCTATATCTGTGTATTTTCCTATGTTCAGCTTCACTCCACAAAACTCATACACACCTGCATTCATACACACACGCAAGAAATACATTCTCATTTCCCCAAATCCAATCCTTTCTCACACTTATCTAGGGTTATTAAAAAAAAAAAAAATATTCCATAATCTAATACCGTAGTCCAAGTGCGAGATCAAGGTTTGTTTTCAACAACCCAGTTTGAGACGCATAATCATTGAATGTCATCAGAGCTCCCACCATAGGGACTCCTGAACAAGCTGTCTCTTTGCGCTGGTTGCTTATTACCTGTGACCTTTACACAAAGTGTCCATGATTCGTTCCATATGCAGTCATTGTGACTGTCAGGTTTTTCTTGATGTGATACGGTTTTAGCAATAAAAAAAATCAAAAAAAAAAATCTGGTATACCAGGCTCAAATTTCAAGTACCAAGCTACTAGCCAGGACCTAAAAGTTACTCGCCA
>RXON01004651.1:0-49742 GCA_009667805.1 Leptobrachium leishanense | reverse complement strand
ATAACCATCTAGGAGTCAGACATGCCAACCAATCCCATCAAAGGACTGCAAATTGAAACATTTGAAAAACTTTAAACCCCGCGCCTCAAAAAAACACCTTTTTGTTTTTTTAAAGGCAAGGTGGTAAAACAAGTGCAGGGTTTGACGAATTTACTTCGAATCTAGGAGCCAGGCAAAAAAGTTAGGAGCCAGTTTATTTTTTTGTTATGGTAATAAGTGGGTGGTAGTCTCCAGTGTCTCCCTTTCCCTCACTGCTTATTACAGCATTGAAATGTTTGCATACCCTACCCAGAATCTTTGCTGCACATGGGGGATGTGGAACAGGAGGCTCTGGATTGCAGTTCTTTGAATTGCTGTGATGTGCAGATGGCTTCTGCAATAACAAACATAACCAATTATAGCGTATATACATGAATACAGTATATATATTTATATAGGAGAGGAAGAGGAGGAATTAAATGTTTCTATTTTTGTTATTAATATTTATAAGTCTATTCTTTAACCAGTTTATTTAGGTGTTCATCTCGAACGCCAAGCCCAAAGACTACCAAAGGCCGGTAAGGGCATGAGACTTAATGGGCAGCGTGAGAATCATCACACCCCTGAAGCATCTACTGCACTGGAAGGCCTTTTTATAGGAAAATTGTGACATGACTAACAGGGTTATCCAAAGAGATCCGAATTGCTTGAGAAAGGTAACCGAATGCTGAAAATCAGCGTTCGGTTACCTTTCCTGGCCATTCGGCTATCCAGAGAGCAGGCAATTCGCCAAATCCTGGCGAATTGCCTGAACATACGGTGCCTGTTCGGTTCCTGTTCGAGGGCAGTGAAATCCCCATGAAAAATGCACTGCTTCGGCTATTCAGAGAACACAAACCAGCAGTGAAAGGTTCCCCTAATGTCCTGCCATTCTGTGGTTTCATTCGGCAAATTTATTCAGGAGAATCCATAGACTTCAATGTTAAAAATATTCCCGTTTTAATTCAATATCTAATAAACCGTTCATTATAAAATTCTGCAGCAAAAAGTCTCTTTTTTATAGATTTTTTAGGATATTTTAAGCATTTTTCAGATTTTTTTTATTTTTTTTTAAAAAGTCCGATTTTTTTTTTTTTTTTTCCAATTTACTTATTTTTTTTGTAACAGCCCTCTTTATTATCATTCCCTGGACCTCCTGTGAAAATTTCAGACATTTTCGCTCAGTAGTTTCTTTGCAAACAGCGTTTCTTTTTCCCAGATTCATACAAATGGTTTTCTAATTTATTCACTGCCTCCTCTACGTCACAGCTGCTTCGGCTCTGTGTGATTCGGCTCCTGTTCGGCTCATGTTCGGTTTTTTTCGAAGGTTAATCCAGATGTTTTTGCTTGTTTTCAGCGTGCATTCGGTTAGTTTTCGTCAGGTTTTCGGCAGCTTTTCCCTGCAATTCGGGGACCCTGTGCTCTTTGCTGAATACACCGCAGGGTCACCGAAATGCAATCGGCAAAAGGAACCGAATTGAAGAGAACGAAAAGTCACCGAACGTGCGGTGACTTTTCGAATCTCTTTGGATAACCCTGATAGTTTTAGAACTCCCTCCAACTATTCACCATCCAGGAGCCTGGTTTGAGTCCCCAGCCAATAACCATCTAGGAGTCAGACATGCCAACCAATCCCATCAAAGGACTGCAAATTGAAACATTTGCAGAAACTTTAAACCCCGGCGCCTCAAAAAAACACCTCTTTGTTTTTTTAAAGGCAAGGTGGTAAAACAAGTGCAGGGTTTGACGAATTTACTTCGAATCTAGGAGCCAGGCAAAAAAGTTAGGAGCCAGTTTATTTTTTTGTTATGGTAATAAGTGGGTGGTAGTCTCCAGTGTCTCCCTTTCCCTCACTGCTTATTACAGCATTGAAATGTTTGCATACCCTACCCAGAATTCTTTGCTGCACATGGGGGATGTGGAACAGGAGGCTCTGGAGTGCAGTTCTTTGAATTGCTGTGATGTGCAGATGGCTTCTGCAATAACAAACATAACCAATTATAGCGTATATACATGAATACAGTATATTTATTTATATAGGAGAGAGAAGAGGAGGAATTAAATGTTTCTATTTTTGTTATTAATATTTATAAGTCTATTCTTTAACCAGTTTATTTAGGTGTTCATCTCGAACGCCAAGCCCAAAGACTACCAAAGGCCGGTAAGGGCATGAGACTTAATGGGCAGCGTGAGAATCATCACACCCCTGAAGCATCTACTGCACTGGAAGGCCTTTTTATAGGAAAATTGTGACATGACATAGTTCTAGAACTCCCTCCAACTAATCACCATCCAGGAGCCTGGCTTGAGTCCCCAGCCAATAACCATCTAGGAGTCAGACATGCCAACCAATCCCATCAAAGGACTGCAAATTGAAACATTTGCAGAAACTTTAACCCCTTCACTGCTGAGCCATTTCGGGTCTAATTTTTCTTCTTTACTTTAAACATGGTCATGTTTGGTATCATTGGAAAGGCCATGCTCTGGCCTTTCTACTGATCACAAACATGACCCTCTAGCTGCCAACAGTGGGGAGATATCGTGGTTCAAAGGAACCCCCTATCTCCACCCCTATCTTTCCTTAGGAGTCAATGAGGACTTTCCCCACACGTCCTCAGCAGTGAAAGGGTTAAACTATATCTCACTCACCAAGTCAGAAACACCAAAAAGGACATGCAGACGCTCCCAGACACAGATAAGAGGGCAAGCATCCTCTGTGTCGGAAGGCTGTGCCCCTGGTCGTCGTGGACGTGGTGCATCCACTGCAGGGGCACGCTTGTCCTTGTTTTGAACTGGTGCTGGCCATCTTAAGCAGCAGCAACATACAGAGGATTTGCAGGATTGGCTATTCAGGCCATCCTCAGCCTCCGAGTCCTCTGCCAGCCAGGCTTGTAGTGGTTTACAGTCCACCTCAGCTGCCAAAACATCTAATTCATCCTCCATGTCCACAGCTACTCCTGTCGTAGCATCACCATCATACACGGAGGAGTCAGCTGAATTGTTTGACTACAATGACAGTGACATGCTGCTTGAGGATGCGCAGCAACTCCAGTGCTCTGATTCAAACGCTGAAGTTGAGGAAGGGAGTAAAATCAGCCTAGAGGGAGGGGGTGCCAGTGACACACAAAGAACTGGAACTCATGTTCCCCCAGCAGCTGCAGCATATTGCGAGGTTGGCTCCAGTGACGAGGAGATAGGGGGTGATGACGATGATGAGGTCACTGACTCCACCTGGGTGCCAGATCGAACAGAGGAGTCAAGGGAGGAGGAGGAGGCACAACAAAAGCTAGGCAGAACGTCCTCTATGTCCAACCGTAGCCAGTCCAATGCATCAGAAGTCACAGCTGCTCAGGTGCAGAGCGCTGTTGTCTCAAAGCACATGTACAGGAAGTCTGCTGTCTGGGAGTTCTTTAAGAAATGTGCAGCAGACCGCACAGTTGCTATTTGTAATCTATGTCAGATGAGGATCAAGCGTGGGAAAGACCTCCCACGCTTGGGTACCACGTGCTTGAGGCAACATATGACCACCTGCCACGCATCCCGTTGGCACAACACTTTGCATAGGTCCTCCTCCTCATCTGTCTCTACCCCCACTATATGTCCTGCCATGTCATTGCCTACAACCTCCACTGACATTGATGATGCTACAGTAATGGGCGTACCAGGTCCTTCCTCAGAATGTGACAGCATCCCATCAGCTGAAGATTTACGCAGTCAGATTATGTTGCCCCAGCTGCTGCAGCGTAAGAAAAAATATAGTCCCAACCATCCCCAAGCACAGCGTCTAAATGCCAGCTTAGCAAAATTATTCGCATTGCAGCTGCTGCCTTTCCAGCTGGTGGACTCTGCTCCCTTCCGTGAATTTGCTGAATGTGCTGTACCACAGTGGCATGTTCCAAAACGCCATTACTTTTCACGGAAGGCCATTCCAGCACTATACCAGCACGTGGAACACAATGTTATGGAGTCATTGGGAAAGGCAGTCAGCAGCAAGGTGCACGTGACTTTAGACACATCGTCCAGCAAGCATGGACAGGGCCGTTACATTTCCTTCACGGCACACTGGGTAACTCTGATTGCCACTGGGAGGGATCCAGGACGGGGCTCTGTGCTTTAGCTTGTTCATCCACCACGCCTCCAGAAAGCTGCTTGTATGAGATCTGTCTGCTCCACCACCTCTTCTTCCTCCTCTTCCTTCTCTGTCTCTGGCGAAGTGGCAGTTAAACGGACGCGTGGCAGGAGCTACTCAATGGCTCAAGCAAAAATATGCTATACTGTGCTTGAGCTGGTTTGTTTAGGGGACAGGGGCCACACCGTGCCAGAAATTCTGTCTGCTCTGCAGGGGCAGGTGCAGAGGTGGTTAACACCACGCCAGCTTCAGCTGGGAATGGTCGTCTGTGATAATGGTAGCAACCTTCTCTCTGTCCTACGCCAGGGTAAGTTGACGCATGTACCATGCCTAGCACATGTCCTAAATCTGGTGGTACAGCATTTCCTAACCAGGTACCCAGGGCTGGCACACCTTCTCAGCCAGGCCAGAAAAGTCTGCAGCCCCTTCAGACGGTCATTCCCAGCAAATGTTCGTCGGGCAGAAATTCAAAGAGAATTCCACCTTCCCACAAACCGTCTGATCTGTGACATGCCCACCAGGTGGAACTCGACATTAGCAATGCTGCAGCGTCTGCACCAGCAGCAGAGGGCCATCAACGAGTACCTGTGTGAGTATGGCACAAGGACAGGTTCAGGTCAACTTGTCTTTCCCCCCCGCAGTGGCTGATGATCAAGGATGCATGCACTGTACTGTCACCATTTGAGGAGGCAACGAGGATGGTGAGCAGGGACAATGCATGCATCAGTGACACAATTCCTTTAGTGTTCCTGCTGGAGCGCACTCTGTGGGGAATTATAGATGTGGCACTAGAGGCAGAGCAGTGGGAGGAAGAGGAGGCCTTCCCTAGCTCTCAAGGCCCCAGACTTACACAGACAGCATTCCTGCGGGTCCTCAAATCAGACAGGAGGGGGATGAGGAGGAATATTTAAGTAGTGGGGGCATTGAAGGTGGGGATTCCTCAAGGGAGGGTTTTGTGTGCCCAGAAACCCTTAAGGACTAGTACGTGGCTGGGAGGAGGAAGTGCATGATGGGGTCATCCTCATTGACCAGGAAGACTCGGAAGCTAATGCCACTTCCATCCTACGCTGCATGGGCTCCCTTATCCTGCAAAGCCTGCTAAAGGACCCCAGGATTCGTGCTATCAAGGAGAGGGATCATTACTGGTTGGCAAGTCTTCTTGATCCACGATACAAGGGTAAAGTTGCAGAGCTCATCCTGCCCGCACAGAGGGAGGACAGGATGAAACAACTTGAGGACGCTCTAAAACGACAATTGTGTAACACCTTTCCAGGCACTGGTAGGTTACCAAGTAATGACACAGGTGCTTCTGAGGCTGCGGATGATCAGAGGAACAGCAGTGAAGGCCGGAGCCGCTTGACTGATGCCTTTTTAATTTTTTTTAGTCCACGATGCCCAGGGACGTCAAATGTAGGCACCCATTGCCAGCGTCTTCACCGTATGGTGCAGGATTACCTAGGAGCAAGGGCAGACCTGGATACCTTTACAGCAGATGATCCACTGGCTTACTGGGTGTTGAGATTGGATCACTGGCCAGAACTTAGCCAATATGCTAAGCAGCTACTAGGTTGCCCTTCATCCAGCGTGCTTTCTGAAAGGACGTTCAGTGCCGCTGGAGGTTTTGTCACAGACAAAAGAGTGCGCCTGTCCACCCACTCTGTAGACCGGTTGACATTTATAAAAATGAATCCGTCCTGGATCAGCAACTATCAATCCCGTGATGCTGACGTTATCGAATAGATCGGGGATCTCTTCTGCATTACCAAAACCTCCACCCCTGCACTCTTCCACAATACCTCAGAGGGGTTACGTTGTGAAGGCACTAGCTGGCACCAAAAGGCCTAATATTTGGGTGCACTGCCACTGATGCCTGTACCAGATTCATATAATTTTAACATTGGACCGCAGGGTCCAACCCTGCACTCTTCCACAATACCACAGCAGGGTTACTTACGGTGTGAAGGCACTTGCTGCCACCAAAGGCCTAATATGTGCACTGCCACTGACGCCTATACCAGATTCATATCATTTTCATATTGGACCGCAGGGTCCAACCCTGCACTTTTCCACAATACCACAGAGGGGTTACGGTGTGACGGCAATGTTACCGACACTAAAGGCCCAATTTTAAAGCACCTATTGTTACTTTCATCCAAAGCCTGCATAAGTTTCACCATAATTTAGCCAAAAAAATCACTAAACTTTTTCTGCGTGTCCTAAAATGTCTCCTCTTTTCATACAGGCTGCCGCCCCAAGCAGTTGTTTATGAATAGATTAAAGGAAAACCATTTACCGTCATTTGAAATGTCATTTTTGTTTTAATGTATCTATACATCCTACAAATCCGCCGTTTTATTCTTAACCTTTATTTCATGGAAAACTCACTGTTCCTTTAAAAACTTTTTTTTAAAACTTTTTGTCCTTGTTTCCTGTCCCTCAGGGCACTACCCAGACCCCCATACACCTTTTTATGGCAAATATCTTGCATATATGCCCTCTTGGAGGGAGCTCTAAAAATCTAACTATCGAGTCCCATTGACTTGCATTGAGTTCGGTTCGTGTTCGAACTCGAACTTTTGAAATTGTTCAAGTTCGAATGCGAACCGAACACGGGGGTGTTCAGCTCATCACTATTCAGGATGAGTATAAATTAACCCCTTCACTACCAAGAGATTTTCCCAAAAATACATTGTCAGGATCCAGTGTTTTAGATAATCATTTTAATGAATAATAAAGTCAGAAATATTTGGAAATATTCCTGATGTATTCCATATTTTAATAACCTATTTGGCAGGCAGACGTTGCCATCCGCTGGCCAAATGGAGTTGCTACACTTGTAACTGCAGCTCGTGGTTCTGTGTTTTATCAGCTAGGAAAGGTTTATTAGACACTTTCCTAGTGCATTTTAAACAGTTTTAGCTCTTTAGCATCATGCCCATGGTGATAAAACTTTAGGGGCATATTCTGGTGCCCAAAAGCAAATGAAAATTGTTTGCAACAAAGTTGATGTGACTGTACCTACCAAAGTGTAAGAAGAATATTCTAATAAAGTTAGTATGTTGGAAATAAAGCTCCTATGCTACATTCCCCATATGCAGCAAGGAACTCTGGGTAGGATATGTAAATGACCCCTGTCTCACTTGTATTGCATCCTGTATCTGTATATATATATATATATATATATAAAAACAATAGGAGGCTGAGCACTCAAATTCAATTGAGTAGAGGGAACTGTGGCTACTCCCAAAGTGGTTTCTGCCCCGGTGCTTTCTCCCGTGTGATGTCAGTATGTATAAACAATAGGTAATGTGGGGAGGCACACAGGGACTTGTATAAAAGTTCCAAAATTTATTAGTTACATTTAAAAAAATCCACCGTTTCGACCCCTAAAGACCTTATCAAGGTATTTAGGGGCCAAAACGTCGGCTTATTTTATACAAGTCCCTGTGTGCCTCCCCTCATTACCTATTGTATATATATATATATATATATTATATATATATATATACAGTCAGGTCCAGAAATATTGGGACATTGACACAATTCTAACATCTTTGGCTCTATACACCACCACAATGGAGTTGGAATGAAACAAGCACAATGTGGTTTAACTGCAGACTGTCAGCTTTGAGGGTATGTACATCCAACTCAGGTGAAAGGTGTAGGACTTACAGCAGTTTGCAGATGTGCCTCCCACTTGTTAAGGGACCAAAAGTAATGGGACAATTGGCTTCTCAGCTGTTCCATGGGCAGGTGTGTGATATTCTCTCATTACCCCAATTACAATGTGCAGATAAAAGGCCCAGAGTTCATTTCTAGTGTGCTATTTGCATTTGGAATCTGTTGCTGTCAACTCTCAAGATGAGATCCATAGAGCTGTCACTATCAGTGAAGCAAGCCATCATTAGGCTGAAGAAACAAAACAAACCCATCAGAGAGATAGCAAGAACATTAGGCGTGGCCAAAACAACTGTTTGGAACATTCTCAAAAAGAAGGAACGCACCGGTGAGCTCAGCAACACCAAAAAGACCTGGGAGACCACGGAAAACAACTGTGGTGGATGACTGAATAATTCTTTCCCTGGTGAAGAAAACACCCTTCACAACAGTTGGCCAGATCAAGAACACTCTCCAGGAGGTAGGTGTATGTGTGTCAAAGTCAACAATCAAGAGAAGACTTCAACAGAGTGAATACAGAGGGTTCGCCACAAGATGTAAACCATTGGTGAGCCTCAAAAACAGGAAGGCTAGATTAGAGTTTTCCAAACAACACCTAACAAAGCCTTCACACTTCTGGAACAAGATCCTATGGACAGATGAGACCAAGATTAACTTGTACCAGAGTGATGGGAAGAGAAGAGTATGGAGAAGGAAAGGAACTGCTCATGATCCTAAGCATACCACCTCATCAGTGAAGCATGGTGGTGGTAGTGTCATGGCGTGGGCATGTATGGTTGCCAATGGAACTGGTTCTCTTGTATTTATTGATGATGTGACTGCTGACAAAAGCAGCAGGATGAATTCTGAAGTGTTTCGGGCAATATTATCTGCTCACATTCAGCCAAATGCTGCAGAACTCATTGGACGATGCTTCACAGTGCAGATGGACAATGACCCAAAGCATACTGCAAAAGCAACCAAAGAGTTTTTAAAGGGACAGAAGTGGAATGTTATGCAATGGCCAAGTCAATCACCTGACCTGAATCCCATTGAGCATGCATTTCACTTGCTGAAGACAAAACTGAAGGGAAAATGCCCCAAGAACAAGCAGGAACTGAAGACAGTTGCAGTAGAGGCCTGGCAAAACATCACTAGGGATGAAACCCAGCATCTGGTGATGTCTATGCGTTCCAGACTTCAGGCTGTGATTGACTGCAAAGGATTTGCAACCAAGTATTAAGAAGGGAAAGTTTGATTTATGATTATTATTCTGTCCCATTACTTTTGGTCCCTTAACAAGTGGGAGGCAAATCTGCAAACTGCTGGAAGTCCTACACTGTTCACCTGAGTATGATGTACATACCCTCAAATTAAAGCTGACAGTCTGCAGTTAAAGCACATTGTGTTTGTTTCATTCCAACTCCATTGTGGTGGTATATAGAGCCAAAGATGTTAGAATTGTGTCGATGTCCCAATATTTCTGGATCTGACTGTATGTATATATATATATATAGAGAGAAAAGGGAAACCTCATTGGTCTAAAAAACAAACCGCCTATCAAGAAATAAGTCCCATCTTTAATTTATCATCTAGGGACCTGTCTCCTAAAGAATGTAATATATTGGCTAGGGGCTTGCCTTATGTCCCCACCAACACTCCACAGGAGTTACTATGAAACATTGACCTATATAAATTCGGTCGTTACCTCAGAATCACAGATTTCTTTAAGAATGAGCATAGTGTGGCAGTTACGAAGTTTCGACCCAGAAGTAGCTTTGATCCAATTCCAAATCAGGCCTCAATTAAAATGTTCTTGAAGATTGTCCAAAAAGAAACATCGGACATATTGAAACATCATAAAGCTTACCATCAGAACACATCTAGGGAAGAATGGAGGATGATTAGGAATTTGGCTAATGATTCATCAATAACGATAGGAGCTGCAGACAAAGGAGGCTCCATAGTGATAATGGATTATGCAATATATGCACAGGCAATACACCAGTTGCTACAGGATGCTACTACATATGAGAATTACATGGTAACCCAACAACTCAAACACAGAATAAGTTTGGAGACTGTTTCACTAGAGGATTACAGATGAATTACATCAGTCAAGAAATATTTGAGTTCCTAACAAGGAAACATCCGAAGACTCCCATACTCTATGGGATTCCAAAAATTCATAAGAACTTGACGAATCCACCAATGCGCCCCATCGTCTCCGCTATAGGAGGCGTCATCGAACCAGTTGCTCAATGACTGGACTACTTGTTTAAAGCCCCTGTGTACGACATTCCCACCTGTGTGAAAGATACACCAATGTTCCTTCAGAGAATAACAGCTATAAGGACAGATCTAACCAATACAGTGCTAATCACCATGGATGTAAAAAGTCTTTACACGATCATACCCCATGAAGCAGGGATTGACGCCATGAGGGAGCTATTGTCTGGGTCTGATAAGTACGTTGGCCCATGTGTAGAATTCCTCCTGGAATTACTATCGATGGCACTTCAGAATAATTATTTCAGATTTGAAAATGGTTGGTACCTACAAAAGACGGGAACATCAATGGGGGCGGCGATGGCACCGATGTACACGAACGCTTACATGTACAAATTCGAAAAGGATTTCATTCTGTCTAAATTTGCTTTGAATATTATTGAATATATAAGGTACATAGACGACGTATTCATCTTATGGCGTGGATCGATTGAGGAAGCAAGGAATGTGGAAATATACATCAATGGGCTGGGATCCCTGGTGGAAGTCATCCTACAAGCAAGTGAATCGAGCATTCAGTTCCTAGACGTCAAAATTTACGTGAAGGATGGCAAATTAGAACACTCTTTGTATTCGAAACCCACAGATAGGAACACCTTATTACATGCCTCAAGCGCCCACCCTGAGCATATACAGAAGTCTCTACCTTATGCGCAGTTCCTCAGAATATGTCGTAATAACTCTGAGGTATTGGGTCGCAAACAACAGTTACAAGACATGTATAAAAAATTTAGGGAACGGGGTTACTCTGCCAGGGTTCTGGACTCTGCCCTTAGACGTGCTTTACATCTTGAGAACAGGAACTCGAAGGTGGATACGAGATTGAGGTTTCCTATGCAATTCAACACCGCCACTAATGATTTAACTCGTATAGTAAAAAAGAATTGGCATGTACTGGAACATGATCCTTCTCTACCAGGTACTTTTAAACATAGACCGATGTTCTGCTACAAAAGGGGTAGAAATCTCAAGGACCTTTTGGCCCAAACAGACCCTGTGAATAGTTACACACCGGCACCAAGTGGAGTTGTCAATACCGGCTGCAAGAGATGTTTGGGATGTGTCACATGTGGACATATGATCCCCTCTAAAACCTTTACGCATCCACATACAGGGAGAGTGTTCAAAATACGCTACAACATAACGTGCAAGACGGACCATGTGATATATAAAATCACATGCCCGTGTGGCCTTGCGTATATAGGAAAGACTATAACGCCTCTCTTTGAACGCATCAGGAACCACCATTCAAATATACGTATAGCTTATCGTGAGGGCACAGCAGACAAGCCGGTAGCACGTCATTTTCTGGAACTAAACCATCCATTGAGTTCACTGAAGTTCATGGCAATCGATCACATCCCAGTACCACGAAGGGGAGGTGACCGTGGACTAATGTTGTTACGCAAGGAAACCTTTTGGATCCATCATCTGCGGACAATTCATCCGGATGGCCTGAATGAAAAGATGGTGTATTCCATGTTCTATCTGTATTTGATCTAGTCATACAATACAAACGGGGAGTAGTTGGTCGTACGAGGTGGTTTATTGGGTAGCTGGCTATAGGTCGGTGTTTGCTGCTTAAGCCCTTTAACAGTATTTTGAGCTTTAGATTGTATATATCGTCTACATTTTAGATGTTGGGTCAGTGAAGGGTACGCCTTTTAGGACGTCACTTATGTTCTGTTTGTTGTCACCGGGTGTAAGGAGTCGAGCTTCCGCGTCCCGGGTTACCGTGACTACGCGATACGTCATCCCAATGAAACCGGGATGAATACGCGCATGCGCACTAAGCGGAAGGGAGCGCTGCGGCTTGAGGGAGGGGTGAGTACACTTTACTCATTGCATGTATAAAAGTGTGTCTGTACATTGTAAAATGTAATGATTTTGTCCTGGGGAAAGCTCTAAACGAGGAGCTGAAACGTTGACTCATGTCACAATAAAAAAGAAAAGTTAACAGTCCTGGAGTGCCGTCGCAACCTTTTTTGGAAGTATATGTAGAGAGATATATGTAAATTCGATAGGCCGAGTTAGTCCAGATGCCAACATCACTAGTATAGCAGTACGTAGTGATACCTTTTTTATTGGACTAACGTTACATTTAAAAGACAAGCTTTCGAGAGGATTCCTCTCTTCCTCAGGTCTGGAAGTTATACTGATCAGTTCCTAGAATTCAACATTAAGACATAAAGGGTCACATGGGTTGGGGGGATTTAGATGTCGTAAAAAGTGAGAGTCAAATGGTATGTTCAAAATTGGAAAATAAACTCATAAGGGATCTTGGGCCCATATAAAACAGAGATAAGATTATACAACTTGAATGAAAAAAGGAAAAATAAAAAAAGGAAAAAGAAAAAAACAAAAACACAAAACAGTGAAGGCTGAAAGAGACATAGAAAAAAAAAGAGAAAACAAGAAGAAACAAAACATCAGCCAGAATTTTGAATGTTATGTGATGTTATGATAATGTATTAAAAACCCAGAATCCACATTGAGTCCATCAATGCGCAAGGTCTTGTTACCAGTGGGGTACCTCAGGGGTCAGTACTTGGACCCATTCTCTTTAATATTTTTATTAGTGATATTGCAGAAGGTATTAATGGAAAAGTATGTCTTTTTGCTGATGACACAAAGATTTGCAACAGGGTTGACGTTCCTGGAGGGATCAGCCAAATGACAAATGATTTAGGTAAACTAAAAAAATGGTCGGAGCTGTGGCAATTGGGCTTTAACCCCTTCACTGCTGAGGCATTTCACCACTGTGTGCTGAGCTCATTTTTACCGCTTTCGTTCATCATGTTTAAACGCGATTTAAAGCCACATTTTAATAAATGACCCAGACATATTATATATCGTTCTTTCCGGCAGACTCCGCAGATTCATAATATATCATTTTTATATGTATACGTCATGTCCTGCCTGTATATTATAACAAAAAATACAATAAAAATTGAATTTTTAATCATCTGCAGCGTGTAAAGTGTTTCTTTTCACATTTTAGCACATGAGCATTTGCGGTTATGTTTTCTATGGGGTGCGCTTGTACAAAAATTTGAAATGGGGACTTGTTACATTTTGTGGGGGGAATTACGTGATTTTTAGCAAACACACCACATAGAAAAAAATCATTAGTGCAGCATCATTGTTCACATTATAATTGAAATGTGAACAATATTGCTGCATTAATAAAAACAACACACAAAAAAAGACATGTTTTTTTTAATTTATTTATTTTTTTAAATTTATTTATTATTTTCATTATTATTTTTTTTATTATTTGTTTTACTTTTTACCTAGTCATGTTGGGTATCATTCGAAAGGCCATGTTCAGGCCTTTCAAATGACAGCCTCCATGACCCCCTAGCTGCCACGGTTCTGGAGATATTGGGGTTCACAAGAACCCCCTATCTCCACCAGGGGATTTCCTTGGGAAATCCCCGGCAGCTAGGGGTTCCCTGGCTATCTGATATCATCACGCTATGCGTGATGATGTCAGGCAGCGAGGGGAGACCCGGGGGTGGAGCCGCCATCCAAGATGGTGGCCCCCACCGGAGATAGGCTGCACTTCGGCGCCGCAAGGCGCTGAAGTGCAACCCGGCACTTGAGGGGTTAAAGCCAGGCACCGCTTAAAAGGGGAGACTCTCCCCTTTTAAGCGGTGCCTGGCTTTTAGCGCTGCTCCTTCCCGATTGGGAGGGAGAGGGATCCGAACGGATCCCCCCCTCCCTTCCAGGCTATCTCCCGGCATTGCCGGGGGGTCACCTGGAAATGACGTCATCGCGCATGGCACGATGATGTCATTTACCCCGGGAGGAGCTTGACTTCAGCGTCTGAGGAAGTCAGAACGCCGTGGGACCCCGGACAGAGAGGTGAGTATCTCCGCCGGGGGTCCCGCACAGCTGATGACGTGTGGGGCACGTCCTCAGCATGTAACGTGCATCAATGAGGACGTGCCCACACGTCTTCAGCAGTGAAAGGGTTAATGTGGATAAGTGCAAGATAATGCACCTGGGACGTAAAAACCCAAGGGCTGAATATAGAATATTTGATACAGTCCTAACCTCAACATCTGAGTAAAGGGATTTAGGGGTCATTATTTCAGAGGATCTAAGGGTAAGTAGTCAATGTAATAGAGCAGCAGGAAATGCTAGCAGAATGCTTGGTTGTGTAGGGAGAGGTATTAGCAGTAGGAAAAGGGAAGTGCTCATGCCACTGTACAGAGCACTGGTGAGACCTCACTTGGAGTACTGTGTGCAGTACTGGAGACCGTATCTCCAGAAGGATATAGACATCTTAGAGAGAGTTCAGAGAAGGGCTACTAAAATGGTGTACGGCTTGAAGGAGAAAAGTTACCAGGAAAGGCTTAATGATCTTAACATGTACAGCTTGGAAAAAAGACGAGACAGAGGAGATATGATAGAAACATTTAAATACGTAAAGGGAATACACAAGGTAGAGGAAGGGAGTATATTTAAACGGAAACAAAGTAGCAAAACAAGAGGACATAGTCTTAGATTAGAGGGGCAAAGGTTTAAAAGTAACACCAGGAAGCATTATTTTACTGAGAGCGTGGTGGATACATGGAACAGCCTTCCAGTTGAAGTGGTAGAGGCCAAAACAGTAATTGAATTTAAGCAAGCATGGGATAGGCATAAGGCTATCCTAAACAAAAGATAAATCCAGGTAAAGAATCCATGTAATTGGGCAGACTAGATGGGCCGAAAGGTTCTTATCTGCCGACATTTTTCTATGTTTCTATGTTTCTATTTATAGAATCCCAAAATTAGTTAGGGGTTAAGCCCCGCAAGTGTTCGTTTCGGTGGAATAATCACCTAGACCCAGTGACTTAACACTTGCGTTTCTCCTATTGACCGCTTCTTGTCAAGGGAAGGGGTTTTATATCCATCATTTATAGTGTTAAAATATGTGATCATTTTAATTTCATATGTTTTGCGTTCACGGTGGTCTTTAAAATGTCCTTTGAGGATTTTAACTTTGAGGTTTTGGATGGAGTGGCCTTTTAGATTGAAGTGATGTCCCCCCAGGGTACAATATGTATTTTCCTGGTGGTTCTTGATGGCGTGTCTGTGCTGGTTAATCCTGACATTTAGTTTAAGGCTCTTTCCTCCCACAATACTCCACATAAATATAGAGGTGAAATAATTACCAAGCTGATTGAATTTATTCTCACACACAACAGCTTCAGCTTAAACAGTAACTGCTACCTACAAATGACTGGGACCGCTATGGGAAGAAAAAATGTCGCAACAATACGCCAATCTTTTCATGGCAGATCTAGAACAGAGGTTCTTGAACACTCACCCCCACAAACCACACAAATATCTTAGATACATTGATGACATTCTCATCATATGGACAGGAGGAGAGGAATGCCTTCTAGACTTTCACAAGGCATTCAATATGTTCCACCCATCGATCAAACTCAAGACGTTTTTTTCCAAGCACAGTGTGAGCTTCCTGGACTGCACCATATCAGCTGCCAACATCACGCTGCAGTCATCTGTGTACTGGAAACCCACAGACAGGCCCAGCTACCTCCACAAGGCCAGCGTTCATCCCAACCACACCAAACAAGGCAACATCTACAGCCAGGCCATCAGGTACCACCGAATCTGCTCAGAGACTGGGGACAGGGATGAACACCTGAACAAACTATCTGCATCATTCCAGCAGAAGGGCTATAAGGGAAGGACAATCCCTGAAAAAATCAAATCTGCCCTCTAAACACAGCGCGAACAGCTGTTGCATTACAAAGAAAAGAAAATCACCACACAGATCCCTCTAGGGTCAAATTACATTCTTTACGCAAATGTTTGCGCCAGCGCAAAAACACATTAATGCGAGGGGTAAAACCCTTTGTGCCAAAATGCCGTATTACATTGTCAGCGCAACAAACGCACGTAATCGTCTACTGCGAGTGAACCTGAGCGAGCATACTGTACTGCGCACGTCCTATACTTAACATTGTGAGCGCAAACGCGAATGTACGCTGGTATGCGGATGGTATTACAATCTATGCGCAGGATTTAACGCATAGCCTTTGCGCGCATAATTTTAGCAACTCAAAAGCAACTAAAAGCTGGTGTTAATGGAAAATTCTATCAACTTGGCCAAACCTAAATACACCAGCCCAAAAAAAATGCAGCAAAGTATAGTTACACATTCTACTCATACCAAACCAATAAAATGGAGAAGTATATGCTCAGATTGACTTTGACAGGCGCAAAAACTTAACGGGAGATAATTGTGGTTCTTAATTCTGATTGGCTCAATCGCGTCAAAAAAACAGTCCGCACACTGATTTCTGCGTGCAACGTTACTGCGTGAGCATTTACGCGCGTTATTGCTCGACGGATGAAAAAATGTGCAAGGATTGTAATTCCAGAGGTGATTTACGCGCGTTAACGTTTAACGCTTGGCGCACAAATTCACGCATAGCGCGTGCGGTTTTGCGTGAAGAATGTAATTTGGCCCTAGTTGTTTCCTATAACCCTACTCTAGAGGGAATTCGCAAAATTATCAAAGATCTGCAGCCACTGGTCACAGAGGACTCTGCGATCAAAGAAATATTTCCACAGCCCCCCTTACTGGCATTCAAGCAACCCCCAAACCTGAGGGAAAAACTGGTCCGCAGCAAACTCACTCAGGAACAGGATGACATATAGATTGGGACCAAACGCTGCAACAAATCCCGCTGCAAACTGTGCCAACACATATGTGACAGCAGCACTGCACGGCACAACAACGCCACATACAACATCAAGGGCTTGTACCTTTGCACGTCTGCCAATGTGGTATACATGATCCAGTGCACAGTGCGTGTGATAAGGGCTGCTATATTGGTGAAACTAGCCTTAAACTAAATCTCAGGATGAACCAGCACAGACACTCCATGAAGAACCACCAGGAAAATACATATTGTACCCCGGTGGGACATCACTTCAATCTAACCGGCCCCTCCATCCAAACCCTCAAAATTAAAATCCTCAAAGGACATTTTAAAGACCACCGTGAACTCAAAACATATGAAATGAAAATTATCACATATTTTAACACTATAAATGATGGACTCAATGTGGTTTCTGGGTTTTTAACCCATTATCATAATGTCAGATAACATTCAAAATTCTGGCTGATGTTTTGTTTCTTCTTGGTTTCTCTTTTTTTTATGTCTCTTTCAGCCTTCACTCGTTTGTGTTTTTGGTTTTTTTCTTTTTCCTTTTCTCATTCAAGTTGTATGATCTTATCTCTGTTGTTTCATAATGAGCCCAAGTTTCCTCATGCGTTTATTTTCCCATTTTGAACATACCATTTGAACAGTATTTTCAGACTTATACTCCAAAGCCAAGGAGTATGACAAGAGAACTGAACTGCTACTAAGTTCCAAAGGTTTCGAGACCAACGTACAACTTAGAGCACACAATAATACAGAGAGCTGCAAGACTCGAGTGGGTGTACCAAGGTTGATAGTAAGACAGTTTAACGAATTGTGCAGACTGCAGGGCAGTCACTGACTGAACCAACTTAGCGTTTTCTGTGATACCAAACCAAATGTTGTACCTTAATGCTTAATGTTAAGACTCTTATCAAATATCTTAAACTCTGTATAAATGTTCAAATTTAGAAAGTTGCTGTTGTTGGTTTTTGAGTGTGTTGCCTGGAGTGCTCTATATGTTGCCACTATATAAGTAAAGAATAATAATTATAACTTAAAATGTTGTCAGTACTTAACATTTTCCTGCCGCAGGGCGTACCATGCCGTCCCTGTGGCGGTGGGCTTTGAAGGTTTACTAGTTCACCCCATTGACTTCTATGAGTCACCTTGACCCCGCCCAGCAGTTGGTGCGTGCTGCACGCTGTTGGCTGCTGTGGGACGGCCTGAACTCAGGCCGTCCCCCTGCAGCCAATGATGCACATCGTGTGTCAGTGGCAAAGCAGGCCCAAGGAGGAGCCTTCTGAAGAGGCCGGCAAGCATGGCATTCTAGTACTTTCTAGTTAACACCCTCCTGCCGGGCACATCCTGCCTGATGTTAAAGCGCTGAGAAATTACTATTTCTGTAAAAGCTGAAAAATATACTCAACCTATGCTCAAATTAATGCTAGTATTAGAAAATGATCATACCTTGAGTAGTGACATAAATGTAATAAATAATGCAAAAAATAAATAAAAATAATGGAAATGTTACTTTTATAAAAACATACCTGTTACCCAAACCCTAAACCGTAACCCTAAGGCCTACCTTAGCCCCTAACCCTAACATCCAGCCCTAGCCTTGAGCATTAACCTTAACCCTAACCAAATAATTCTGTGCAATTTTTCAATGCGAGAGTCACTACAATTCAATATTATTCATTTCATTAAAAAGACTATTTCCATAAAAAGTAATTTTTCTGATGTTATGTAATGCAGCATCATTTTTATCCCACACTTGAGTCACTGTTTTGACAAGAGGTATGTCTGTGTCATTTTTTTGAACATACTCTTTTCAGATTTTTTGACTTGAACTAAGGTTGTGTCAATTTTTTACAGCAGCCAGAAATAGCCAATTTTTCAATAACGGTATTTTTTTTTTAGTCTTTTTCCACAGTCACCTTGTAGGTGGCGACTTTACAATAGGGTATCGAAAATACCAATAGGGACATTCCCAACCTTTTAAACAAGGAACATAATTATGAAATCAATTGGTATTCAAACAGTATCAGCTCCACATGAGTCAAATATAAGAATCCTAACTTTTTTCTTTTCAAAATAAAAACCTGAAAATGCAAAATAGTGGATAAGACCAGGGAAGGAATTGTTCACCAATCTCAAGGACCTACACTGGCTTAAGGCTATGTCTATAATATGTGCTATACATATTTCTATTTTCCAACATAATGATACACTGTAGTTTGTTGCATTTAAATTTATAGCTCTTTTTTTGTTGTAATATTATCAACATTTGTAAGAAGTGCTTCCTAAGATTGTTTGCAATTCATATTCAGCATCTTGAACTATTTTTTCTGAACTTATGCCTTCCATTTGAGCTTATTTCGTAATAGGTGGGCGTGCTTATTAAAATTGTAAATATAATATATGATCATCACCTTTCTCCAAAAAAAAAGTAATGCATCTGCTGCTGGCAGAGAATGGCCTTTCTCTTTTGACTTTTTGTCCTCTATCTGCTATAGCCATCATATCTGTTTGTCAAAGCCTGCTTTAAATAAACATGTATTGGATGCATAATCTTCATTATACGGTTTATTATTTATGTCACATCTTCTTTTTTGAATCTATTCTAAAGCACATGTCCTGTCCAGTTTACTAAAAAGATATGTATAAATAATTGGGTCCTAAGACCACAATAGTGTACATTAGCGTTCATCTGGATCGTAGGGGAGCTAGGTTGCTAGGGACAATGAGACATTGAAATTCCTCAGAATTGCAAAGCTTACTGAAATATTCAATACAAGTGGTGTGTCAGACGTTGATATTGTCACATTTATAAGAAAAGTTGTAGTGTGAGTTCAGGATAATGGCGACCAGAAGAACTGAATAGTCCAATAAGTCCCAAACAGAAGACTACTAAACACAGCGTTATGCTTACTAGGAGCAAAAAAGGGCACAGAATAATACAGATGCTACGGCAAGGTTTATTTTCCGTGTGACAGCAATGTGGAGCAAAGAGAACATCTCAATAGATACCTGCAGATTGAGACAAAATATATGACTAGAAGAATATATATAAAAAACTCCTCTCAAAATTTAAGTGTATATACGTGGACAATCAAGGATCATTCTAGTGAATATTAGAGTGCCTCTCTCATGGGCAAAATGAGTTTTGCCCATTTGAAAGGACATCTCTCCCTTTTCATAGATTAGTGTTTTGTTTTTTTCTATTTAGCTGACCAATATAAAGGAATAAAAGGAGACATTCTTTTTTAAGGTTTTCTTCTTTCCTCGACATGACTGCGGCATGCCACAGTTGGAAGTACGGCTGTGAGCAGAGACACGTTCTATGGGACAGCCCTCTGCTTGCTGTGCATCCAGCACTGTCTGCTTGTCACAATCTAATTGACAGGCAGCACAGCACACTGACTCTGCAGAGGGCTGTCCTGTGGGACTCTCTTCACACAGTACTCCCTCCCCAGTGAGACATGGTGCTGTATCTTCACAGATACTATACTTATTATCACTCCTGAGGGTGCCACTCTGTAAGTGATGGGTGATTTTTAAATCTCCTTTTTTGATTTTTGTCTCCTATGGCAACAGTGTTACTTTTCAGAGAGGACAAATCTGAAGTACTCTGTTTCCTTGTGTATGTCCAGTTAGGTGGACTAGTTACTCTATATGCAAGATATGCTCACTATGCCACCGCTCTGATTACTAGTGCAATAACTTTTCTTGATTTCCTATTTAAGGTGAACCCACGAAGGTTCACATTCCTACTATCTCAGGAATTTTTGCGTTAGTTTCAGAATTTGGTTATTCAATAATAGTTTGTCTCCGAGCCATAGGGGCATTTTTTTGAGTTTTTTATTTGTCACATGTGTTCTGTTTGTCAGTTTGTGTCTGCCTGAGTTAAGGCAGCAGGTTCTCTTAGCGGCAATTTATTAAAAGTTACATTTTAATTATAACAGTAGGGCAAATCAGTACTCACACAACGGCTGTGGTGGAGGACAAAAAGTGAGATAAAAAGCTTCCACACAATAATGGTTATGTTTATTATTGCAGAAGCCATCTGCACATCACAGCAATTCAAAGAACTGCATCCCAGAGCTCCTGTGCTACATTCCCCATATGCAGCAAGGAACTCTGGGTAGGATATGCAAATGACATCTGTCTCACTTTTTGTTCCGTTCTATACTTCCAGCCCTGTCCTCTGTATTTGTATATTCCTGTTTTGTCCTTTATTCTGTGCCGCCATTTGTCAGATGTTTTTGGTTGGAGAGACGTTGATCTACGTGAGATACCTCCAGGTATGGAGTGTCACTGATCTCTAGGCAACTTGATAACGATAGTTAGAAGAAATGAGACACAACCCTTATCAGCAATACATATAATATATCAGATATGATCGGAATTAACGCAGGACCACATTAATCTCTCGTTCTTTTATAACCTCAATCGATTAATAAATAAACCACGCCTTAACCAATTTTTCCAGAAGATCCAAGATGGACATAATTTACATCTCTATTCGTACGTATACAGATTCATAAAACCATAGGATATATCAGTTAATTGAATTATATCAAACACAGATCATTTCCAGACAGTTATGCAACAAAAGTATTTTTATTACAACAACGTATATATATATATATATATTTTTATTTAACCAGTTAACAAGTGTTTGAGTATTTGTTACACTAATCACATATCAGAGATTACGCATTTTAAACATAGCCTATTTCCCTGACTTGCATATCCACTTCCAAATACCTCTATTTTGCTTGGAAATTTACGCCAGCTTATAGTGAAGACAGGAGAATTTATTATCCACAGCCACTCGCAATCAATTAAACTATGATGCAGATATTATCTGTTTATTATTGGATTTGAGAGATTTAGTATACAGATGTCACGCTGCAGTAATGACCTCTGACACCTTATTCTCAATCTATAATGATCACAATTAATGATATATGGAATACAAGTTTGGCTAAAGACAGATAAACTCTTTATCAACTTTTCAATTAAAATCAATCACACCTCCTTATACTTACCTCTGATTGACTTCGTAGCAGTCTTGAGCAGCGATCAGCCTGCAATTATAATCCTCATGGGTGTATAATGCGTTGCTGTTTGATCTCTATGGAGATCTGTCGCTGTTTAATTATGGATAGTGGGATATGTAGTGTATCTCTGAATATCTGGGAAAATCAGAGTGAATTAGTGATCCAGTGAGAGTATTAGTCAATTAAGACTTGAGAGTGTATGAGTGAGCATGAGGGTCTCCTTTGTTGGAGTGTAGTTTTCATCTCGCTTGCGTGACATCATGAGTCCACTCAATGCTTGTGTGTGGATGTTGGAATGTCCATGAATGTCCCCAGAATGTTTTCCGTGAAAAAGTGACCACGAACTCTCTGGCTTGCGCGGTATATCTTCTCATTCCACACCTACTTGTCCCTCACTGACCAATCCCGAAATTGGTTTTTACAAATTAAAATAACATTATATTTAAATTTTACAGGTTATTTCTCGTCGCTTGAGGGCAATATAGTATCACAAATTTTTGTACTACACCTGGTCCTCTAATTGACACCTGTGGCGCCATATTATTGTCTAGTTTAATCCAAAACAATTCACTTTCTCATCGTTTTAATTGGATTTCCTTTTCGGTGCAAGGTACTCCTATTCTCTCTACTCCCTACTAGGGAAACTTAGATAATAACGAGCAACCAATCTTGGATTCAGCCTTGGAGTAGCTCAGAGAACAGAAAAACAATTCCCTTTTAAATTTCACTCTGGTTAGTATATTTTCAGTATGAACAGAAAATATCTGCTAAAAACTGTTTGAATATTCTAAAATAACATTTCTTACTCCTATATATATGTGTAGTAATATATATATTGATTATATAAGGCACTTAGATAAACTACATCACCAGAATATTTACTCAATCTGTTCAGAAAACAAAATGGATGCCGATGCCATTTTGTCTCCGATAGCATTTATCCGACATACAGTGGTGTATTTAGGTTTTGTGCTGCCCTAGGCCTGACTAAACTCATGCACCCCTAATTTAAATTTGACGCACCCCTTCCTGTCAAGGGCACACCTCTTCCTGGTTAATCCCCACCCTTCCTCTTTAAGCTCCACCTTTTCCTCTTAGAGCTCCGCCTTTTCCTCTCTTTATATTAAAAGTGGATACCAAGTGCCTACTTGTATATTTTGTATACCATTTCAAATGTATCTATTGAGATGAATTTAAACATTTCATAATTTTCTTTAAGTATTTTTACAAAGAACAGCCACACATGTCAAGTAAACGGGATCACAGCCGCTCTAATTGGTGGAACAATAAAATTCACAGAAACGTGCACTGCATATGAACATATCACAGAGCTGCATAGCAATAAAACCCACAGAAATGGGCACTGTGTATGAGCATATCAGAGCTGCAAAGCAATAAAACCCACAGAAATGTGCAGTGTGTATGAGCATATCACAGAACTGCACAGCAATAAAACGCACAGTAATGTGCAGTGTGTATGAGCGTATCCCAGAGCTCCAGGGCAATAAAACTCACAGTAATATGCAGTGTGTATCACAGAATCCACAGCAATAAAACTCCCAGCAATGCAATGTGCGGTGTGTATGAGTGCATCAGAATCCACTGCAATAAAACTCCCAGCAATGCAATGTGTGGTGTGTGTCAGCGTATCAGAATCCACAGCAATAAAACTCCCAGCAATGCAATGTGCTGTGTGTATGAGTGCATCAGAATCCACTGCAATAAAACTCCCAGCAATGCAATGTGTGGTGTGTATGAGTGCATCAGAATCCACTGCAATAAAACTCCCAGCAAACCGAGTGTATATGAGCACACAGCAATTATTTATTCTACATTTACCGGCATCTGTCCGCGGTAGGGCTGTGTGCAGAGTCAGCAGGGACTGTGTACAGACTCAGCAGGAGGTCCCTCCAGGCCACGTTAGGATCACGGCTGTGCCTGTGCGTGGAGCCATCTTGTCAGCAGTGGGGTGCCACTGCCAGAGGGTGCACCGTGGCTTTGATTCCCTTCCCAGTGGGTGTTCAGTCCAGAATAGAGTGACAGTCCATGTTAACGAAAGGGCGGGCAGCTGCGTGCATGCGTGTCACGTGGTTCAGCCAGTCAGGTGGTACTGAGACTCAGTGACCTGCACGCAAGCAGCCTCACCAGGAGCCAGGCAGCTCAATGACAAATTTCTATCACTGCAGTGCTGGTTAAGGAAAGGTCCACTTTAAACAGCAGTAAGCAGACAGGGCTTCATATTCTGCTGAAACCCCCCCCCCTTTACCTGCCGTTTACTGTCATCTTCTCTCTCTGGACACAAATCACATCCCCCTCCCCTCTCCTAGAGCTGCTGCGGGGCAGGGGAGGAGCTATGGAGGGAGGAGAGGGGGATTTTTATTCTATTCGATTTTATTCCGTATGCAAACGCCATGCTCCGCTGCTCGTTGTTTGAGAACACAGCTCAAAGCTGACACACAGTGACAGTGGCACCTCCTAGTACCCCCTAATGACACCCCAATAATCACTGGTACCTGGGGCGGCCCGCCCTCTGCCACTCCTCTAAGTACACCACTGCTCTGGTGATATGCTCACACACAAGTTTGGCGAACTGCCAGCAAGTATGGTGCTGTTTGAAGGCAGTGCAAATCTCCATAGAGAAGTAATGGTTAATCTATTCAGAGAACACCAAACAGCAGAGAAATGTCAGTGAAATGCCCTGATGTTCGGTGGTTTCAATCAGCAGGTTTATTCAGGCGAACCCCATAGGTTTCAATGTTAAAAATATTCCTGTTTTTTATGCAATATCTAATAAACCATTTATTATTTTAATCTGCAGTAAAAAGTCTTTATTTATTTATTGATTTTTTTGTACCTTTTAGTGATTTTTCAGAATTTTTTGGGCTAAATTCCCCCCCTTTTTTTAATAGCGGTTCTCCTTTTTCTGTAACAGAACTTTTTATTATCAATCATAGGATCTTATATGTAAATTCCAGACATTTTCGTTCAATAGTTCTTTTGAAAACAGCAGGCCATGGGTTTGCGGTGGCAGCATACAGCGGCCGACTCCATGCACTTTGGGGACCCTGCGGTGAATGGTGAATTCACTGCAGGGTTGGGAAATTTTATTCCCCGAAGTGCAGGGAACTACAGAACAACAAAATGTTGGCGTCATTTCTGTGCTCTGTGAGTAACCCAATTAGTGGTGAGGTTTTTTGCTGCCCCCTGGAAAGTGAAAGCCTAGGCCTTGCCTACCCAGGACATACTTGAAAACGAGTGACATCTCAATGTTTCCTTCCTGGTAAAATAGTTTGCAAAAGTAAAAAAAAAAAAAAAAATTTTTTTTTTTGGGGTGGGGCCACCCAGCGGGCCGCCGCCCCCTGGAAAGTGCCGCCCTAGGCCTGGGCCTTGTTGGGCTAGGCCAAAATACACCAGTGCCGACATATCCCCCTTTTTCTTAAGTGAGTCCTCATTAAGTCCTCCAATTAGTGTCCTCATTAAGAGGTTAACATCAGCAAGAAAAATACACATGTTATTTAAACACAGACGGACAATGGTTAATCAGCATCACATTACTCGTTCTCCTGGGTATGAGATGCATCAGGTATCTTTGTCAGATTTCTGGTGAGACAAGTCTGGAAGTGATGAATTTCTCTCCGATGGAGATGCTTGGGCCCAGGTTGACGCAAACTTTCTGGGATAGGATTTTTTTGTCTGTCAAGATGAATCCCGGCATAGCTTGCAACATTTTGCCAGATGATGGTCCTGGCACAGTGATCGGTTCCATTTGAAATTCTTGGCACAACAACAGAATTATCCAGATAATCGCCTGGTCCTTGGATGTCATTTCTCACGGCTTAATGTAGCCTGTGGAGACAAGAAAAACAGTATAAGTACTTTCATACTAAATATACAATTTTTCTTCTTTTCCTTCTCAGGGAGAAAAAGTTATTCACAGCATTTATTCAGTAACCGGGTACATTTCACAATCCCATTCCTTCCTATTCCTTGCGGTTTTGTTATCCCCCTTTCCCAATTTTAGTAAATAATATCTCGACTAAGGTAGGGAACCCCAAGCGAAATAAGTATCTGGAATGAGGAATTGGATTCCAAAGAACCCAAAAGGAAGGTGGGAACAAATGATTAAAATTCTAAACCTTTATTGGACTTCTGAGAAAAAAAACATACACACCCACAAAATGTATAAAAAAAAAACCACACAAAAAAGGTTGTAAATTAGAGACCATAACTGAAGGTCAATGACCAATCTCAAAAGGCATCTAATGCAGGGTGAGGTCTCTGTGACAACAATTGTATGTCAAAAACTGAGACCCACCACCTAAAATGAATAATAAGCAAGAGATGCCTAAGGATCCCCTCAGAAAAGTATGCACACGTTAGAGTATACTTAAATGCTTAAAGACATGTGCCACCAAATTGGTTATTGTAGTTAGCATGCACCACTCAAAAGCGTCACGATGAGGTGCAAACATAAGGCTAGGGTCAGACTAACGCATTTTTCACGTTGTCCGTGAAAATGTGCGTTCGAAGAATGGACGTATTTTTTCACGGAATACGCAATAGCGGTCATACTATGCGCAGTTTCATCCGTGATTTTGTACGGATCATCAATAAAACACTTCTTGCATCTGGACGTTATGTTGGCCGGACATTAGCAGCGTCTGATGTCTCCAATTCACGCACACACGCCGCTAGCGGACGCAGCGCACTCTGTACGTCAGTACTAGTGGTTTAACGTTCTCGAAAAAATGCGTTCATTTTCCACTTGCGTTGCGCAGCCGGACTTTTGTGCGACCGTACTTCGTATATTGGCCGTCATTGCCCGGCATCTGCTGCTAGCACGGCCGTGATTAAGTGCGCCAGAACGCGCGTTCGCACTGCCTCAGTCTGACCCTAGCCTTAGTGGTCCACGTCACGGAATACAACTGGTTAATACAGAGACAAGGAGTGAGCCTGGTAGCTACAATTTGCATGCATTGATTGAGAAATCACAATAAAATGCAGGCAGTAACAATCACCCAGCCAAAAGTATTCCTCAGCACAAGAAAAAAAAATGTGCATACGTTGGAGTATACTTAAATGCTTAAAGACATATGCCACCAAATTTGTTGTTGTAATTAGCATGCACCACTCAAAAGCATCACTATGAGATGCAAACATAAATGGTCCACGTCACGGAACACAGCTGGTAAATATAAAGACAAGGAGTGAACCTGGTAGCTACAATTTGCGTGCACTGATCGAGAAATCACAATAGAGTGCAAGCAGTAGCAATCTCCCAGCCACAAGTGTATTCCTCAGCAAGAAAATTCATATAATACATAAAGGGGATCATGAGATTAAAAATCCATCTCAACATTAAACATGCTACAATGTTGCTGAACGGTTATGGGCAATCAGTCATAGCCCAAACAGATTGTGCTGTAATGGTATTGTTCTCTATGAAATATAGATGCGTCCAGCTCAGGCATGCAACGAGAGGAAAACCTTAAATGGGTTAATAGAGCACGTCCAATGGGGCGTTTCGCTTGTGTCTGCTTCTCAGGGACGTGGAAAGACAAATAAACATATGATCTCTTTTAAAGATTGTGCCATCTGGAATCAGGCGGTCACATGGGAAAATTCAGCCAATCGTACCATTGTAAGAATAGACCGCTGTGATTGGTCCACGGGTGTCATGTGAAAACATTGGTCCAATTATAGCTTTGCTTGGGTAAACCATTGATCAAGCCTGAAGGAGAAATGTATTGCAAACAGCAGGATGATCATTTTGACAGGCTAGAGAGTTAACTCGTGGGTATGAAGGACCTGAAATGGCTATCCAATGTCCTACTGTCTCAATCATAATGACGAGCTGGTCCTCCGCACATAATATTGCCCTGCTCAGGTATCATCAGAATATAGCTATTAGGGGCAAACCTATACCAAGGTCTGTACAGAGACAAAAAATAAAAAAATAAAAAAAAAATTAAAAATTAAATATGCCCAATAACCCCGTAATTTGTAATATGGCACAATGTAAGCATGACACCATTGGGAGATCTGATTGTATTCTGTAATACCTAAATCCCTAGTAGTACTGATTACTGTATATACCCAGAGGGTCTAAGAAATAGATGAATACCCTCGGTAAAGGAAATATCAGGATTACAGCAATGACGTATAAAAGTGTACAACATATCACGTTGTGAAACAAAAATTGATGAAAAATAAATTCCCATGTGAATAAATAATCGGATGTAGAAGAAACGTTAGCAATGCTTGGCATATAGTAATGATTAAACGTTGAAATGTATACTCAGAGGATAGCCCCAATACGGCTATATAGTGACATAATCATACCAATAGAGTTATATGATGACAAAATATATGCAGTTATAGGAAAGAGGTATAATTGAACTCTTCATTCAAACCCGCAGGTTTTTTAAATTTTATTCTATTTCACCATCATAATATTTGATTATATAGTCTCCCCTTTTCAGCGGTGTATAAAGTTAACAGTTTTGCTGACGGATCGTGACTCGGCGCAAATCGCCGCGGAGTCGCGATTTAAACATGGAGGTGACTGACATCTTGGATGTCAGCCAGGCCTCCTGGTCCCCCCCACCCACTGACATCCCCACCATATGTGTGAGGATATCAGTGGGCCAGTTAACCTCCTAGCTGCCAAGGGGAGATAGGGGGATCATTTGGATCCCTTTATCTCCCGATCCGTGGCAGCTAGAGAGTCATGTTGGACATCATTGGAAAGGCCTGATCATGGCCTTCCCAATGATTCCAAGCATGACTAGGTTTGGTGTAAAGAAATAGCTGAAAAAAAAAGAATTAAATTTTTTTAAAAAAATAAAAAATAAATATTTGTTGTTTTTTTTAAAAAAAAATTGTCTGGGGGGTTAGTTAAATAGACCTAGGCTATCATCTAAAAATAATGGGCATAAAATGGTCAGAATGAGCTCAGCGCACATAGGTGAACTGGCTCAGCAGTGAAGGGGTTAAAAAGCAAAAACATGTAAAAATTGGGTATTTCTATTCTCGGGACAAAATTTTGAAACTATTTAGCTTGGGTCTTTTTTGGCGGTTGTAGATTTTGGGGATTAAATTACGGAAAAGTGTGTTTTTACCATTTTTTCATCATATTTCATATTTGTATTATAGGATATGATGGAAATAATGGTATTTTTAGAAAGTCCATTTAATGGCGGGAAAAAAGATGTATAATATGTGTGGGTTGCATAAACGAGTAAGAGGAAAATTTGACTGAAACAGGAACAGCGCAGAAACGTAAAAACAGAAGCGGTCACTAAAGGACGGACTTGTGTAAAAGCGCCCGGTCACTAAGGGGTTAATGATTAAGGTCCCTTTTTCCCTCTTTGTCTTTCCTTCCTCGACCTATGTAGTCTGCACTATTCAGCTGAAACAGCACATAGAATTGATTCATCAGCATCCTCATAATCCCTATTTATATAACCTGGTTGCCCACCGTCTAGTCCTGATCCTATAGATTCATATTTCCTATAGATCCCACTTATTTATAGACAATTTTATACCCTTCTCCCCCTTTCCTTCTCCGTCCCTTCCTTGTTATTCCCATTTTTCTCCAGTGTAACATTTCTCCAATATTTTCTTGGATGTTAGGTTTCCTAATATTCCCCTTCCCCCCTTATAGGTGGGGTGTGTTATATTATGTCAATGCCTGAAATAATATCCTCAATAAGGGCCGTCACAACACGTAACTGTTGTTTAAAGAACTCTTTACCCCCTCCCCCTTCCTTGGTATGGAAGTTGATCATGTAATTTAGATCCATAAAATTTATATATAATTTTTTTTTTTAATTTTGAAATTTTTTTAATTTTAAAATTTTTATTCTATTTCACCATCATAAGATTTGATTATATAGTCCCTCCTTTTTTGTATAATATATATATATAATGCATAATTTTAATAATTCATATGCATGGTAATTATATGAATATCCATGCTGAGATGTATTCCAGAGAGTAAATCAGACACTCTATACATTGCTCAATATATATGTGGTTTTATCATGTTGATTAAGTGATTGTGGGTTTTTATGTATTACAATGTATGAATAGAGTTTTAATTGGTAACCCCCCTTGTCAGCTGTACCTGCTGTTTGCTAGTTAGCTTGCTTTGGAAGACTCACCATATCCCCCTCAATGTAATTTCGCACTTTCACACATGTGTTTACGATTGCGATTGATAGAACAGTATAGTGCTATGGTATTTCCGGCAGAGAACCGCAAAGCATTACTGGGAAATGGACCTGAACGGAAGTGATGCAATCGAAACCAGATACAGGAAGTAGATCAGTGCAGCTGGAACCATAGCCCCGCCGATAGAGTATGAAGGAGGATGGACTGCTCAGCTCTGGTTTTTAAAACAGAGATACTACAGGACAATACACCGACTGAGGAAGGCTACCACAGCCAAAACGCGTCTCGGTATTTTGATGTCCCTTTTATAAAATTAATGTTTATTTTTTTAGTTTTAACCCTTTATTGGCCGTGTTTTGCTAATTCCAACCTGATACCTCATGAGAACAACACCACTCGATCTGCCAACGAGGAAAAGAGGTCCAGGGCACCTACCTAAGACTACCTAAGGCTATACTGACTGAGCCTGAGTTTGAAATTCTCCTTAACCCCTTAAGGACGCAGGGGTGGCGCCTTAAGGGGTCAATTTCGCCGGCGAGGCGTACAGGTACGCCTCGCCGACAGGTGCCGTCGCACGGCACTGATTCTGAGCCCTCCCCGCAGCCGGCGAGCAGTGCGCGTCATTGGCTGCAGAGGACGGCTTGATTACAAGGCAGCGCGCGCAGACTTCGGGGGGGGCCCGAGGCGGTCCCATTGAAGACAGCGGGGCGTACATGTACGCCTTGTGTCTTCAAAGCCCACCGCCGCCAGGACGTCATGGAACGTCCTGCAGCGTTAACGGGTTAATTGGTAAGTGCACTGTGTAATTACCTCTGTTTGTTTACCCTGAAGTATTACGCTACGGGAGCATTTTCACGGACTGCTATACGCACTATTGCACTGAATTGAAATATTGGACACTTTTTGTGCATGCCCATCGGATTAGCATTGGACATTTAATTTGTGCACTTTATTGATTATTATCTACAGGTATCTACGTATCCTCTTATATGCACTATTGCACTAAGCCCTGTTGTTTTTATTCTTTTAAGGCACCGCTGCACTTTACTGTTTTGTTGCATTTTATTTCACTATTGTGCCTACTGTTGATGCACTTTATTTCATCATATATATAAGCATATGCAAATGTTTCAATTGCATTCTAGTGTTTTGCACTACTGATGCGCTGTCAGGGATACCTGCCACACCTCCCTCATACATACTGATGTATACATACATATCCCAAAAACCCATATAGTATATACACTATATTGCCAAAAGTATTCGCTCACCCATCCAAATAATCAGAATCAAGTGTTCCAATCACTTCCATGGCCACAGGTATATAAAATCAAGCACCTAGGCATGCAGACTGTTTTTACAAACATTTGTGAAAGAATGGGTCGCTCTCAGGAGCTCAGTGAATTCCAGCGTGGAACTGTGATAGGATGCCACCTGTGCAACAAATCCAGTCGTGAAATTTCCACAGTCAACTGCCAGCTGTGTTATAAGAATGTGGAAGTGTTTGGGAATGACAGCAACTCAGCCACGAAGTGGTAGGCCACGTAAACTGATGGAGCGGGTCAGCAGATGCTTAGGCGCATAGTGTGAAGAGGTCGCCAACTTTCTGCAGAGTCAATCGCTACAGACCTCCAAACTTCATGTGGCCTTCAGATTAGCTCAAGAACAGTGTGCAGAGAGCTTGATGGAATGGGTTTCCTTGGCCGAGCAGCTGCATCCAAGCCATACATCATCAAGTGCAATGCAAAGCATTGGATGCAGTGGTGCAAAGCACGCCGCCACTGGACTCTAGAGCAGTGGAGACGCGTTCTCTGGAGTGATGAATCGCGCTTCTCCAACTGGCAATCTGATGAACGAGTCTGGGTTTGGCGGTTGCCAGGAGAACGGTACTTGTCTGATTGCATTGTGCCAAGTGTAAAGTTTGGTGGAGGGGGATTATGGTGTGGGGTTGTTTTTCAGGAGCTGGGCTTGGCCCCTTAGTTCCAGTGAAAGGAACTCTGAATGCTTCAGCATACTAAGACATTTTGGACAATTTCGTGCTCCCAACTTTGTGGGAACAGTTTGGAGCTATCCCCTTCCTCTTCCAACATGACTGTGCACCAGTGCACAAAGCAAGATCCATAAAGACATGGATGACAGAGTCTGGTGTGGATGAACTTGACTGGCCTGCACAGAGTCCTGACCTCAACCCGATAGAACACCTTTGGGAGGAATTAGAGCGGAGATTGAGAGCCAGGCCTTCTCGTCCAACATCAGTGTGTGACCTCACAAATGCTCTTCTGGAAGATTGGTCAAAAATTTCCATAAACACACTCCTAAACCTTGTGGACAGCCTTCCCAGAAGAGTTGAAGCTGTTATAGCTGCAAAGGGTGGACCGACGTCATATTGAACCCTATGGATTAGGAATGGGATGTCACTTAAATGGTGCAGTAGACATTGCTTATTTAGATTTCAGTAAGGCTTTTGATACTGTTCCGCATAGAAGGCTTATCAATAAATTGCAATCTTTGAGTTTGGATTCCAATATTGTTGAATGGATTAGGCAGTGGCTGAGTGACAGGCAACAGAGGGTTGTGGTAAATGGAGTTTATTCGGCGCAAGGTCTTGTTACCAGTGGGGTACCTCAGGGGTCAGTACTTGGACCCATTCTCTTTAATATTTTTATTAGTGATATTGCAGAAGGTATTAATGGAAAAGTATGTCTTTTTGCTGATGACACAAAAATTTGCAACAGGGTTGACGTTCCTGGAGGAATCAGCCAAATGACAAATGATTTAGGTAAACTAAAAAAATGGTCGGAGTTGTGGCAATTGAGTTTTAATGTGGATAAGTGCAAGATAATGCACCTGGGACGTAAAAACCCAAGGGCTGAATATAGAATATTTGATACAGTCCTAACCTCAACATCTGAGGAAAGGGATTTAGGGGTTATTATTTCAGAGGATCTAAGGGTAAGTAGTCAATGTAATGTAATAGAGCAGCAGGAAATGCTAGCAGAATGCTTGGTTTTGTAGGGAGAGGTATTAGCAGTAGGAAAAGGGAAGTGCTCATGCCACTGTACAGAGCACAGGTGAGACCTCACTTGGAGTACTGTGTGCAGTACTGGAGACCGTATCTCCAGAAGGATATAGACATCTTAGAGAGAGTTCAGAGAAGGGCTACTAAAATGGTGTACGGCTTGAAGGAGAAAAGTTACCAGGAAATGCTTAATGATCTTAACATGTACAGCTTGGAAAAAAGACGAGACAGAGGAGATATGATAGAAACATTTAAATACGTAAAGGGAATCCACAAGGTAGCGGAAGGGAGTATATTTAAACGGAAACAAAGTAGCAAAACAAGAGGACATAGTCTTAGATTAGAGGGGCAAAGGTTTAAAAGTAACATCAGGAAGCATTATTTTACTGAGAGTGTGGTGGATACATGGAACAGCCTTCCAGTTGAAGTGGTTGAGGTCAAAACAGTGATTGAATTTAAGCAGGCATGGGATAGGCATAAGGCTATCCTAAACAAAAGATAAATCCAGGTTAAGTATCCATGTAATTGGGCAGACTAGATGGGCCGAAAGGTTCTTATCTGCCAACATTTTTCTATGTTTCTATGTTTCTATATGCGAGTCAAGGCAGGTGAGCGAATACTTTTGGCAATATAGTGTATATCCCACATATTTAACAGTATTATATTATATTGTGTAATTGAGTCAACCTATAAGTTTAAAGTGCTTCATATCTTCCTGGATCCAAAATACCTTAGTGCAATAACGAATCATTATAAGAGCTATTGTAAATATATATATATAGCGAGTTTAGAAAAGGGAAGGTGGCACTCCAGGACGGTAAACAAACAAAAAGTTTTATTCCAGAACCGTCAACGTTTCAGCCCTAACCCAGGGCTTTCATCAGGACATAAATACAACATAAAAACACACAAAGTTTATAGACGCCACTATACTCACCACTCCCTCTGACCGGCGTTCAAGCGTCCAGCGCGCATGCGCCAACGACGTAAAATGACGTAATCGGCATGTAACCCCGGCAACCCGCTACGCATACCCATTCGTACACACCAGAGTAGTGGAAAAGAGAAAAAGTGAATATAAAATCGAAAAGACAAGAGCCCCTGTGCATCAGAGTGTCTTATATCACAGCACATATTCTCACAGAGTCAGGGAAAAAAAGGGGAAATATAATAGTGGTATATCCGTTGCTGAGAATAAAGATCAAGCAGATTAATTAGCCCAAGCCCCCTGTAAATGGATAGCCAGGGATAAATCACACCCACAACGGCTCCAAGTCTAATTATAAAGAAGCCAAACAAACAGGCACATAGCAAGAACCCCTTATACTTATCAAAACTAGGGATGAGCTGTTCGGGTTCGGACGGTTCGGGGTTCGACCCGAACTTAGCCTGTTCGGGCGGATCGCGAACCCCGAACATTTCCGGGTGTTCGCCGCATGTTCGACCACAATGGACCACAATGCATTTTCCCACTGCCTGAAGCTCCTAATTGGCTACAGCCTTGCACCTGACCACAGGTCTGGTGCAAGACTGGTTGAACACTATGCCAATCACCGCTCAGAGTCCTGATTGGGCAAATTTCGACCAATCATGGGCTCACAGAGCTAAGTCCCGCAGCACACTATATAAGGTTTCCACGCACCGCTTCAGCATGCATTTGAGAGGAGATTTCATAGGAGATTGTTGTTGTGTGTTGTTACTGCCGGTCTGCCACGCTACTGGGGGGGGTCTGGGGGGTCTCATTTCGACCAAATATCAGGGAATTTAGGTGATGTGTGTCTTGTCACTGTGCCAGCAAGTTTTTTTGGGGGTTTACAACTTTATTTAAGACATTTGTGTATTGAGGTGATTTTCTGGGTCTTGTCAAACTGTGCCAGCAAGTCTTTTTGGGTCTCATTTATACCAAATATCATTGAATTTAGGTGATGTGTGTCTTGTCACTGTGCCAGCAAATCTTTTTGGGGCTCACTAATTTCTTTAAAACACTTGGGAATTAAGGTGATCTGTGTCTCGTCATACAAAAAGTACCACGCTGTATTTTGGGGCTCACTAATTTCTTTAAAACACTTGGGAATTAAGGTGATCTTCTGTGTCTCGTCACACAGCCAGCAATTTGTTTTGGGGCTCACTAATTTCTTTAAAACACTTGGGAATTAAGGTGATCCGTGGCTCGTCATACATACAGTACCACGCTGTATTTTGGGGCTCACTAATTTCTTTAAAACACTTGGGAATTAAGGTGATCTGTGTCTCGTCATACAAAAAGTACCACGCTGTATTTTGGGGCTCACTAATTTCTTTAAAACACTTGGGAATTAAGGTGATCTGTGTCTCGTCATACAAAAAGTACCACGCTGTATTTTGGGGCTCACTAATTTCTTTAAAACACTTGGGAATTAAGGTGATCCGTGGCTCGTCATACATACAGTACCACGCTGTATTTTGGGGCTCACTAATTTCTTTAAAACACTTGGGAATTAAGGTGATCTGTGTCTCGTCATACAAAAAGTACCACGCTGTATTTTGGGGCTCACTAATTTCTTTAAAACACTTGGGAATTAAGGTGATCTGTGTCTCGTCATACAAAAAGTACCACGCTGTATTTTGGGGCTCACTAATTTCTTTAAAACACTTGGGAATTAAGGTGATCCGTGGCGCGTCATACATACAGTACCACGCTGTATTTTGGGGCTCACTAATTTCTTTAAAACACTTGGGAATTAAGGTGATCCGTGGCTCGTCATACATACAGTACCGTGCTGTATTTTGGGGCTCACTAATTTCTTTAAAATATTTGTGAATTAAGGTGATCTGTGTCTCGTCACACATCCAGTACCACGCAGTATTTTGGGGCTCACTCATTTCTTTAAAACACTTGGGAATTAAGGTGATCTGTGTCTCATCATACAAAAAATACCACGCTGTATTTTGGGGCTCACTAATTTATTTAAAATATTTGTGAATTAAGGTGATCTGTCTCTTGTCACTGGCTGCCAGCTATCAGTGTGTCTCACTGAGTTATACCAGAGTTCTTTAAATCTTTATACCAGAGTTGAATCAGAGTTCTGTATATATTAATCTATATATCACTCACCATGTCTGAAAGAACAAAAAGGACAGGCAGACGCTCCCAGCCACAGATAAGAGGGCAAGCAGCCCCTGTGTCGGGAGGCTGTGTCTCTGGTCGTGGTGGACGTGGTGCATCCTCTGCAGGGGCACGTTTGTCCTTTCTAACTGGTGCTGGCCGTCTTAAGCAGCAGCAACATACAGAGGACTTGGTGGATTGGCTAACCAGGCCATCCTCATCCTCCGAGTCCTCTGCCAGCCAGGCTTCTAGTGCTTTACAGTCCACCTCAGCTGCCAAAGCATCTAATGCAGCCTCCATGTCCACAGCTACTCCTGCCGTAACCTCGCTATCACACACGGAGGAGTACCCAGGGCTGCCAGAGCTTCTCATCCTGGCCAGAAAAGTCTGCAGCCACTTCAGACGGTCATTCCCAGCAGGCGTTCGCCTGGCAGAAATTTAAAGAGAATTCCACCTTCCCACAAACCGTCTGATCTGTGACATGCCCACCAGGTGGAACTCGACATTAGCAATGCTGCAGTGTCTGCACAAGTGGCAGAGGGCCATCAATGAGTACCTGTGTGAGTATGGCACAAGGACAGGTTCAGGTCAACTTTTTTTCCCCCCCGCAGTGCCTGATGATCAAGGATGCATGCACTGTACTGTCACCATTTGAGGAGGCAACGAGGATGGTGAGCAGGGACAGTGCATGCATCAGTGACACAATTCCTTTAGTGTTCCTGCTGGAGCACACTCTGCGGGTAATTATAGATGTGGCTCTAGAGGCAGAGCAGCGGGAGGAAGAGGAGGCCTTCCCTAGCTCTCAAGGCCCCAGTCTTTCCGCAGACAGCATTCCAGCGGGTCCTACTCAGATCAGACAGCAGGAGGAGGAGGAGGAGGAGGAGGACTATTTAAGTAGTGGGGGCATTGAAGGTGGGGATTCCTCAAGGCAGGGTTTTGTGTGCCCAGAAACAGAAGGGCTTGTGCGTGGCTGGGAGGAGGAAGTGCACTATACGGTCATCCTCATTGACCAGGAAGACTCGGCAGCTAATGCCACCTCCAACCTACGCTGCATGGGCTCCCTAATGATGCAAAGCCTGCTAAAGGACCCCAGGATTCGTGCTATCAAGGAGAGGGATCATTACTGGTTGGCAACCCTTCTTGATCCACGATACAAGGGGAAAGTTGCAGAGCTCATCCTGCCCGCACAGAGGGAGCACAGGATGACAAAACTTGAGGACGCTCTAAAGCGAAACTTGTGTAACACCTTTCCAGGCACTGTTCGATTACCAAGTGCTGACACACATGCTCCTGAGGCTGCAGGTGATCAGAGGAATAGCGATGAAGGCCAGGGCCGCTTGACTGATGCATTTTTAAATTTTTTTAGTCCTCGTCGCCCAGGGACGTCAAATGTAGGTACCCATTGCCAGCGTCTTCACCATATGGTGCAGGACTACCTAGGGGCAAGGGCAGACCTGGATACCTTTCCAGCAGATGATCCACTGGCTTACTGGGTGTTGAGATTGGATCACTGGCCAGAACTTAGCCAATATGCTATGCAGCTACTAGGTTGCCCTTCATCTAGCATGCTTTCCAAAAGGACGTTCAGTGCCGCTGGAGGTTTTGTCACAGACAAAAGAGTGCGTCTGTCCAACGACTCTGTAGACCGGCTGACATTTATAAAAATGAATCAGTCCTGGATCAGCAGCTATCAATCCCCTGATGCCGAAGTAACGGAATAGATCGGGTATGTCTTCTGCATGCACAAAACCTCCAGCACTGAACTCTTCCACAATACCACAAAATGGTTACGGTGTAAATGCACTTGCTGCCATGAAAGGCACAATATTTGGCTGCACTGACGCCTGTGCCAGATTTATATCATTTTAATTTTTTGAACAGCAGGGTCCAACCCTGCACTCTTCCACAATACGACAGAGGGGTTACTGTATAATGATACTTGCTGGCCTGGCACCAAAGGCACAATATCTGGGTGCACTGATGCCCATTACCAGATCAAAAACTTTTCAATATAGGACCACATGGTCCACCCCTGCACTCTTCCACAATACCACAGAGGGGTTACTGTATGATGATATTTGCTGGCCTGGCATTAAAGACACAATATCTGGGTGCACTGACGCCCATTACCAGATAAAAATAAATAAATTCAATATAGGACCAACCACATGGTCCACCCCTGAACTCTTCCACAATACTACAGAGGGGTTACTGTATGATGATACTTGATGGCCTGCCATTAAAGGCACAATATCTAGGTGCACTGATGCCCATTACCAGATTCATATCTTTTTAATATAGGACCGCATGGTCCACCCCTGCACTCTTCCACAATACTACAGAGGGGTTTCTGTATGATGATACTTGCTGGCCTGGCATTAAAGGCACAATATCTGGGTGCACTGACGCCCATTACCAGATTCATATCTTTTTAATATAGGACCGCATGGTCCACCCCTGCACTCTTCCACAATACGACAGAGGGGTTACTGTATGATGATACTTGCTGGCCTGGCACCAAAGGCACAATATCTGGGTGCACTGACGCCCATTACCAGATCAAAAACTTTTCAATATAGGACCACATGGTCCACCCCTGCACTCTTCCACAATACCACAGAGGGGTTACTGTATGATGATACTTGCTCGCCTGGCATTAAAGGCACAATATCTGGGTGCACTGACGCCCATTACCAGATTCATATCTTTTTAATACAGGACCGCATGGTCCACCCCTGCACTTTTCCACAATGCTACAGAGGGGTTACTGTATGATGATACTTGATGGCCTGCCATTACATTAAAGGCACAATATCTGGGTGCACTGGCGCCCATTATCAGATTCATATCTTTTTAATATAGGACCGCATGGTCCACCCCTGCACTCTTCCACAATACCACAGAGGGGCTACTGTATGATAGTACTTGCATGCCTGGCACTAAAGGCACAATATCTGGGTGCACTGCCATTGACGCCTGTATCAGATTCTTATCCTCAGAGGGGTTACGGTGTGACGGCACTGGTGCCAACGCTAAAAGCCCAATTTTAAAGCACCTATTGTTACTTTCATCCAAAGCCTGCATAAGTTTCACAATAATTTAGCCCAAAAAAACACTAAACTTTTTCTGCGCGTCCTAAAATGTCTTTTCATACAGTCTGCCGCCCCAAGCAGTTGTTTATGGATAGATTAAAGGAAAAGCATTTACCGTCATATGAAACGTCATTTATTTGTTTTTAAGTGTTTCTATACATCCTAGAAATCCGCCACTTCACGGGCAGGTTATGGGGATCTCCTAGGCACGATATTTGAAGGAATTTTTCGTTTTCATTTTTAACCCTTATTTCATGGAAAACTCACTGTCCCTTTAAAAACGTTTTTTAAAAACTTTTTATCCTTGTTTCCTGTCCCCCAGGGCACTACCCGGACCCCCATACACCTTTTATGGCAAATATGTAGCATATATGCCCTCTTGGAGGGCACTCTAAAAATCTGAATTTTCAGCCCCATTGACTTGCATGGGAGTTCGGGTTCGGTCCCGAACAAATGGGAAGTTCGGGTTCTGGCTCGAACCGAACTCGGGGGGTGTTCGGCTCATCCCTAATCAAAACTTAGAAAATGTCAGTTTTTCATTCAGACCATCCGGATGTACAGTTCTTAAATGGTGGATCCAAAAGGTCTCCTTCTGCAGGAGCAATTTACCGCGGTCCCCCCCTCTCCTGGGTGGCGGTATATGATCGAAGGCTACAAATTTCAAAGAGGTCAAGGGGTGACCAAGGTCCAGAAAGTGTCGAGCTACTGGTTTGTCGGATTGACCGTCTCGATAAGCTGTACGGATATTCGAGCGATTATTACGGATCCGTTCGCATAGTGGTGTCTCTGTTTTGCCAATATAGGCTAGCCCACATGGACACGTAATTTTATAAACTACAAAGTCAGTTTTACAGGAGATATTATAGCAGATTTTAAAGATTTTACCAGTGCGCGGATGAGAGAACATTTTGGAAGGTAACATATGGCTGCAGGTGACACATCCCAAGCATCATTCTCTTACAGCCAGCATTAGAAAACAACCCGGCTCCCCGGGAATAGCTATGTATGGGAACTGTTCGGACCAGCAGGTCCCTCAGGTTCTTGCCTCTCTTGTAACAAAACATTGGTTTCTGTTGAAAGATGACCGGTAATGAATGACTCGGCAGGCACTGGGCACTAAGGGAATGTGGAAGCTGGAGTGCTCAGCTGTTGTTCAATATATATATATATATATAAAAAAAAAATATTATTATATATCAATTTGACAACCTGCAGTATTGCAATCCTTCCAAATTGTTATATCAAATTTCACATCCTTCATAGTGTATTATAATAAATTGATTAAATATCATATAATGGTAAATCCTTATATGGTTATGACGTATGTAATTGTGTTTTACTATAATCAAAAACATTTTTAATTGTATGTGAATTAGGATCCAAAAAGGTTCAGAGTTCTGTATACATCATAAAAAGGGCACGATTTCAAAATCGCTATTCAATCCACCAGGTGAAAGAGTGCCCATTTCGAAGATGTATCTCATTTCCTCCCTTCCCAGGATATTAATAATATCCTCTTCTATATCCTTTTTAAAAACTTTCTTTAAGGCTGTAAATTGCAGGCCTATAGGGGAACCTCCACGTTTTAATTTGAAATTCATGGATACAGAGTGTTTCTTGAACTGTTAACGTATATTTCTCACATGTTCGGAAATTCTGACATTTAACGCCCTTTTTGTATGTCCTATGTATTGGAGGCCACACGGACACTCCAATAAATATATAACCTGTTTAGAACAACAATTAAGAACTTGTTTAATTTCTATTCTTTGGTTGTTTTTATTATTGTTGTATTCTCCCCTAAAACCTTTCTTATTACTCGTGGATCTGCAGAGTAGGCACTGTCCGCAATTATAGAAGCCATTCTTCAAATTAAAGTTCTTCTTTTCCTTATCCTTTTTTGGTTTACTGTGTACTAAATGAGTCTTCAAATTCTTTTGCCCCTCTATAGATTATTTTGGGTTTTGTACCTATCAGCTCTTTCAACTCTTAATCCCTGCACAAAACATGCCAGTGTTTATTTATTACCTTTTCTATATTCTGGGCCTTATTGCTGTAGTCGCAAATGAAGGTAACTACCTCTTCTCTTATCCTCAGATTCGATCTATACTCCAGTAGCCCTTCACGATTTTCCTGAGTCACCTGATCGATGGCTCGATCTAGTTCAGCTTCATCGTAGCCTTTATCAGTAAACTCCTTTTTCAGTGTGTTTGCTTGCTGTTTCAAAAATGTGAAGTCTGAGCAATTTCTCCTTAAACGTAGGAACTGTCCCTTTGGGACTCCTCTAAGCCAAGTAGAATGATGCCAACTGGTGGTCTCTATATAAGTATTAGCGTCTACTTCTTTAAAATGAGTTTTCGACTTGACCAGTCCTTCCTCTATATATATTTCAAGGTCCAAAAAAGTAATTCTCTCCTTACTCCAATGCCTATCTAATTTATTACCCCATTCCTGACTGTCTAAACCATCAAGAAATGTTACCAGGTCTTCTTCCTCCTCTCTCCAGACAAAGAATAGGTCATCTATATAGCGCCTATATGTTAGGTTGTTATTATGCGCCCAGCTACGCGAACCGCACATGAAGCGGGATTCCCATCCCGCCATGTATAGGTTCACGTAGCTGGGCGCAAATTTGGTGCCCATTGCTGTGCCCTTCCGCTGGATATAGTAATCATCCATGAATTTGAAATAGTTGTTCGTTAAAATAAATTCTATACTTTCGATGATAAATTTTATTGGTTCTTCATCTAATTGTTCTCATTTTTCAATTTCATCTTTTACCATTGATATACCCATACCATGGGGTATATTACTATATAAAGCATTCACGTCGCATGTTAACAATATATAGTTTTCTTCCCACTTTAGATTTTTCAGCAATTATAATATACTTATGGTGTCTTTCAAATACAAGGTTGTGTTCTTTACTATTGGCTGTAGTAGAAAATCAACATAGTCCGACAGACGACTCGTAATAAAGTCTATGCCAGCTATGATTGGCCTCCCCGGTGGTTCTGTCGGATTCTTGTGGATTTTTGGTAATGTATAGAAATGCGGTGTTTTGGCATGCTCTATCATTAGATATCCGAATTCATGTTCGTTTAGTATGTTATTCTCTTTACCTTTAAGGAGGAGGGTGTTAAGTTTATCCCTAATATCTTTTATGGGGTTGTTTTTTAATTTCCCATATGTTGTTTCGTCATTAAGAATAAGGGTTGCCTCTTTCTCGTAAGCTTCTTTTGATTGGATAACAACCCCCCCGCCCTTATCTGCGGGCTTTATTATCACTGTCTTATCCTTTTCTAGATCTTTTAAAGCTTTTATTTCCTCTCTAGTAGTGATGAGCTGAACACCCACGTGTTCGGTTCGCATTCGAACTCGAACAATTTCAAATGTTCGAGTTCGAACACGAACCGAACTCAATGCAAGTCAATGGGACTTGAAAGTTCGATTTTTAGAGTGCCCTGCAAGAGGGCATATATGCAAGATATTTGCCATAAAAGGTGCATGGGAGTCCGGGTAGTGCCCTGGGGGACAGGAAAGAAGGACAAAAAGTTTTTTAAAAAAAACGTTTTTAAAGGAACAGTGAGTTTTCCATGAAATAAAGGCTAAGAATTAAAACAACAATTCCTTCAAATATCGTGCCTAGGAGGTCCCCATAACCTGCCCTTGAAGTGGCGGATTTGTAGGATGTATAGAAACATTTAAAAACAAAAAAATTACATTTCAAATGACGGTAAATGGTTTTCCTTTAATCTATTCATAAACAACTGCTTGGGGCGGCAGCCTGTATGAAAAGAGGAGACGTTTGGTGATTTTTTTGGGTTAAATTATGGTGAAACTTATGCAGGCTTTGGATGAAAGTAACAATAGGTGCTTTAAAATTGGACCTTTAGTGTCGGCAACAGTGCCGTCACACCGTAACCCCTCTGTGGTATTGTGGAAGAGTGCATGGTTGGACCCTGCGGTCAAATATTAAAATGATATGAATCTGGTACAGGCGTCAGTGCACCCAAATATTTTGCCTTTGGTGGCAGCAAGTGCCTTCACACCGTAACCCCTTTGTGGTATTGTGGAAGAGTGCAGGGTTGGACCCTGCGGTCATATATTAAAATGATAGGAATCTGGTACAGGCATCAGTGCACCCAAATATTTTGCCTTTGGTGGCAGCAATTGCCTTCACACCGTAAGCCCTTTGTGGTATTTTGGAAGAGTGCAGTGGTGGAGGTTTTGGGAATGCAGAAGAGATCCCCGATCTATACAGTTACGTCAGCATCACGGGATTGATAGCTGCTGATCCAGAACTGATTCATTTTTATAAATGTCAGCCGGTCTACAGAGTCGGTGGACAGATGCACTCTTTTGTCTGTGACAAAACCACCAGCGGCACTGAACGTCTTTTCAGAAAGCACGCTGGATGAAGGGCAACCTAGTAGCTGCATAGCATATTGGCTAAGTTCTGGCCAGTGATCCAATCTCAACACCCAGTAAGCCAGTGGATCATCTGCTGTAAAGGTATCCAGGTCTGCCCTTGGCTCTAGGTAGTCCTGCACCTAATGGTGAAGACGCTGGCAATGGGTGCCTACATTTGACGTCCCTGGGCGTCGTGGACTAAAAAAAATTAAAAGGCATCAGTCAAGCGGCCCTGGCCTTTACCGCTCTTCCTCTGATCATCTGCAGCCTCAGAAGCACCTGTGTCATCACTTGGTAACCTACCAGTGCCTGGAAAGGTGTTACACAAGTGTCGCTTTAGAGCGTCCTCAAGTTGTTTCATCCTGTGCTCCCTCTGTGCGGGCAGGATGAGCTCTGCAACTTTACCCTTGTATCGTGGATCAAGAAGGCTTGCCAACCAGTAATGATCCCTCTCCTTGATAGCACGAATCCTGGGGTCCTTTACCAGGCTTTGCAGGATAAGGGAGCCCATGCAGCATAGGTTGGAGGTGGCATTAGCTTCCGAGTCTTCCTGGTCAATGAGGATGACCCCATCGTGCACTTCCTCCTCCCAGCCACGTACTAGTCCTTGGGTTTCTGGGCACACAAAACCCTCCCTTGAGGAATCCCCACCTTCAATGCCCCACAACTTAAATATTCCTCCTCATCCTCCTCCTCCTGTCTGATCTGAGGACCTGCAGGAATGCTGTCTGCGTAAAGACTGGGGCCTTGAGAGCTAGGGAAGGCCTCCTCTTCCTCCCGCTGCTCTGCCTCTAGTGCCACATCTATAATTCCCCGCAGAGTGCGCTCCAGCAGGAACACTGAAGGAATTGTGTCACTGATGCATGCACTGTCCCTGCTCATCATCTTTGTTGCCTCCTCAAATGGTGACTGTCCATGCATCCTTGATCATCAGCCACTGCAGGGGGGAAAAATACCAAGTTGACCTGAAACTGTCCTTGTGCCATACTCACACAGGTACTCATTGATGGCCCTCTGCTGCTTGTGCAGATGCTGCAGCATTGCTAATGTTGAGTTCCACCTGGTGGGCATGTCACAGATCAGACGGTTTGTGGGAAGGTGGAATTCTCTTTGAATTTCTGCCAGGCGAACAATTGCTGGGAATGACCGTCTGAAGTGGCTGCAGACTTTTCTGGCCTGGCTGAGAAGCTCTGCCAGCCCTGGATACCTGGTTAGGAAACGCTGTACCACCAGATTTAGGACGTGTGCTAGGCATGGTACATGTATCAACTTACCCTGGCGTAGGGCGGAGAGAAGGTTGCTGCCATTATCACAGACGACCATTCCCAGCTGAAGCTGGCGTGGTGTTAACCATCTCTGCACCTGACCCTGCAGAGCTGACCGAATTTCTGGGCCGGTGTGGCTCCTGTCCCCTAAACAAACCAGCTCAAGCACAGTATGGCATCTTTTTGCTTGAGCCATTGCATAGCCCCTGCCACGTGTCGGTTTAACTGCCACTTCGCCAGAGACAGAGAAGGAGGAGGAGGAAGAGGTGGTGGAGCAGACAGACCTCATACAAGCAGCTTTCTGGAAGCGTGGTGGATGAACAAGCTCCAGCACAGAGCCCCGTCCTGGATCCCTCCCAGCTTCAATCAGAGTTACCCAGTGTGCCGTGAAGGAAATGTAATGGCCCTGTCCATGCTTGCTGGACCACGTGTCTAAAGTCATGTGTACCTTGCTGTTGACTGCCTTTCCCAATGACTCCATAACATTGTGTTCCACGTGCTGGTATAGTGCTGGAAAAGCCTTCTGTGAAAAGAAATGGCGTTTTAGAACCTGCCACTGTGGTACAGCACATTCAGCAAATTCACGGAATGAAGCAGAGTCCACCAGCTGGAAAGGCAGCAGCTGTAATGCGAGTAATTTTGCTAAGCTGGCATTTAGACGCTGTGCTTGGGGATGGTTGGGACTATATTTTTTCTTATGCTGCAGCAGCTGGAGCAACGTAATCTTACTGCGTAAATCTTCAGATGATGAGATGCTGTCACATTCTGAGGAAGGACCTGGTACACACATTACTGTAGCATCATCCCTGTCAGTGGAGGTTGTAGGCAATGACATGGCAGGACCTATACAAAGTGTGTGCCGGCGGGATGCGTGGCAGGTGGTCATATGTCGCCTCAAGCACGTGGTACCCAAGCGTGGGATGTCTTTCCCACGCTTGATCCTCATCTGATATAGATTACAAATAGCAACAGTGCGGTCTGCTGCACATTTCTTAAAGAGCTCCCAGACAGCAGAGTTCCTGGATGTGTGCTTTGAGACAACAGCGCTCTGTACCTGAGCAGCTGTGACTTCTGATGCCTTGGACTGGCTACAGTTGGTCATAGAGGATGTTCTGCCTCGTTTTTGTTGTGCCTCCTCCTTCTCCCTTGACTCCTCTATTCGATCAGGCACCCAGGTGGAGTCAGTGACCTCATCATCATCCCCACCCCCTATCTCCTCGTCACTGGAGCCAACCTCGCAATATGCTGCAGCTGCTGGGGGAACATGAGTGCCAGTTATTTGTGTGTCACTGGCACCCCCTCCCTCTAGGCTGATTTTACTCCCTTCCTCAACTTCAGCGTTTGAATCAGAGCACTGGAGTTACTGCGCATCCTCAAGCAGCATGTCACTGACACTGTCACTGTAGTCAAACAAATCAGCTGACTCCTCCTTGTATGATAGTGAGGCTACGGCAGGAGTAGCTGTGGACATGGAGGCTGAATTAGATGTTTTGGCAGCTGAGGTGGACTGTAAACCACTACAAGCCTGGCTGGCAGAGGACTCGGAGGATGTGGATGGCCTGGTTAGCCAATCCTGCAAATACTCTGTATGTTGCTGCTTAAGATGGTCAGCACCAGTTAGAAACAAGGACAAGCGTGCCCCTGCAGAGGATGCACCACGTCCATGACAACCAGGGGCACAGCCTTCCGACACAGAGGCTGCTTGCCCTCTTATCTGTGCCTGGGAGCGTCTGCCTGTTCTTTTTGGTCTTTCTGACATCGTGAGTGATATATAGATTAAAGATATACAGAACTCTGATTCAACTGTGTTATCTAGATTAAAGATTTGCAGAACTCTGGTATAACTCAGTGAGACACCCTGATAACTGGCAGCCAGTGACAAGACACAGATTAAAATTCCCAGAAACCTCCTATAAATCAGTGAGACCCCCTGATGGGTGGCAGTGACAGGACACAAATTACAATTCCCAGGAACCTTCTATAAATCAGTGAGACCCCCTGATGGGTGGCAGTGACAAGACACAAATTACAATTCCCAGGAACCTCCTATAAATCAGTGAGACCCCCTGATGGGTGGCAGTGACAAGACATAAATTACAATTCCCAGAAACCTCCTATAAATCAGTGAGACCCCGTGATGGGTGGCAGTGACAAGACACAGATTACAATTCCCAGATATCTGCTAGAAGTGAGAACCTCCCAACAGCTGCTGGCACTGAGAAGACACAGATTACAACAATTCCCAGATATCTGCTAGAAGTGAGACCCCCCCCAATAGCTGCTGGCACTGAGAAGACACAGATTACAACAATTCCCAGATATCTGCTAGAAGTGAGACCCCCCAATAGCTGCTGGCACTGAAAAAACACAGATTACAACGATTCCCAGATATCTGCTAGAAGTGAGACCCCCCAATAGCTGCTGGCACTGAGAAGACACAGATTACAACAATTCCCAGATATCTGCTAGAAGTGAGACCCCCCGATAGCTGCTGGCACTGAGAAGACTCACTAGCAGAACAATCTCCTTACAAAAAACACGTGCTGGGGCTGCGAGGGACACCTTATATAGTGTGCTGCGGGACTTAGCTCTGTGAGCCTATGATTGGGCAAAATTTGCCCAATCAGGACTCTGAGCCGTGATTGGCATAGTCTTGCACCTGTCTTGCACCTGACCTGTGGTCAGGTGCAAGGCTGTAGCCAATTACAAGCTTCAGGCCAGTGTAAAAGTGCATTGTGGTCCATTGTGGTGCATTGTGGGCGAAATCGAACCGAACACGCGGAAATGTTCGGAGTTCGGCGAGCAGCCGAACGGCCGATGTTCGATGCGAACTCCGAACAGATCGAACAGAACAGCTCATCCCTACTCTCTACTTAAATTACAATTCCTATTCTTTGATGACATTTTATCTAAATCCATAGTTACCAAATTGTCGGATGTTTTTATTTCTTCAGAAATACAATTTCGGGGAAAAAACTTTGATTTTTTTTTAAGGATAGTGTGGACATATTTATCCTGACTCTCTATTATTTCCCTTTCTATTGGTTTTTTGAAAGAATCTTTTTATACAGAGTTTCCTTTTAAATCTTTGTAAATCCAAATAGACACTAAACTTATCTACTTGCTTGGTCAGATCATATTTCAAACCTTTAGGCTAGGGTCAGATGAGCGCATTTTGTACAGACTGTGCGGCCGTGCAGTAGGACGTACTTACTGACTGACAACAAGGTAGTGGCCACACAGTCCGTTTTTTTCACTGACGGATTTCTTGACTGATGTAGCAGGGAAAATAAATAAAAATGAAAAAACATTCTGTCCGTCAAAAATGCTGGACGTATAAATGCAGTCCATCTGACCATGCTCCATCACTCACACACAAAGCTATGCGGACGTTGTGGACGTGGTGCACTCTGCACGTCCGTTCTAGCAGTATTACGTTCTTGCCTAACCTGCGTCCGTTTGCAGCGTCTGTCAGCCCCGCACTTCTGTGCGGACGTACTTCGTGTGTGGGGCTCCATTTAACACAATTGTATGCTATCACGGACGTACTTATGTGCGGCAACACGGACGTTAACACTGCGTTCGTCTGACCCCAGCCTTACCTAGAACTTTTATTTCTGATCTCGTTAAGGTTTTTTGGCTAAGATTAAAAATGCCATTTGGGTATTACCTCGTCTCTCTCTCTATTTCTTTTCCCAGCTCTCTTTCCTCTTCTAATTTTTCCCAAGACCTCTTCCTTCCTCCTTCCCTTTCTGATCTTAAATCCAGGTCTTTGTACTCTCCTTGTTTGTCGCTCCTGATTGGAGGATCTTTCCAAAAAACCTTGTCAGAACTGTCTTTTAATACCTGAAACCTATTGGAAACTGGAATGCTAATAGTATCGTTTTCTATATTGTCCCTTCTTTTGTACATAGGGATGGGATCATTTAATCTGTGGTCTCTCCTTGGGGACGGATTCTTTTTGGGGGACATATTCCTCATCTCCCTTTTTTCCTCTTTCTGCCCACCCAGGGGTGGATGATCTCTTCTATAATGGGGCCCTGCATAGTCACTGCCCTCATATTCCCATCTTCTGTAATTATATCCCTCAAATCTTCCCCTTGGGTGATAGTTGTCATAACGTCTATCCCTTTCATTGTGTGGTTCCCTTCTCAAGGGTTGAGGTCCTTATCTATCATCATATCCCTATGTTCTTCTCTCTATTCTCCAATTTCTTTGTTGGTTTCTATTGTCCCACCCATATTCGCGGGACCTGTTATTGTCCCACACATTATATACGGAATCTATTATATTGCCTTCTTCCCAACTGATGTCTCTCATTGTCGTAATGATCTTTCCTTTTTTCCCATAAATTATCAGCAGTTCTTTTTTCATCATTAGTCTTATGTACATTACCCCTCCTATAATCCTCAGTGTCCCTTTCATATTTACATGTCTTTTATTCTTTTATCGTTAATAGTTCCTCCTCTATTTTCTCTAATTTCTTTTCTAGTTCATTACTTATTTGTAGGACATATTCTTTGGATTTATAGTGTTCAATCTGTTAGGTCAGCCTCTCTATGTCTTCATTAATTTTAGGGAGTTTTTCTTCTTTCTTTTGAATTATATAATCCATCATTGCCACAGAAAAGCTATCCAACAGATTGTTCTCGAATGAATTACTTTTCAGCAGAATGTCATCAACATAGGATGAGGTACCTCGTTCTGCGGCATCAGGCATTACTTTATGCATGAATGCATGAACTCGTGGCTGGAGTTTATGTAGCCAAAAGGCATTCTTGCCCATGCATACTGTGTCTTACTGAAAGTGAAGGCCAATTTGTATTGGTCCTCCTCATCCACCTTTATGGTCCAATATCC
>RXON01004650.1:0-14984 GCA_009667805.1 Leptobrachium leishanense | reverse complement strand
TCCTGTGCAGATGGTATTTAACACCCACCCGGTTGGCCCATATTTCAGGGAACACGGGTCTCTGTTGGAGATGTCTTACCGGCACTGGCTCATTATTGCATACTTTCTGGTTCTGTCCCATGCTGGGGGGGATATTGGAAAAAGATAAATAGATTGATCTCCCATTGTACTTCACTTAAACTCCCACTTTGTCCGAAAATGTACCTCTTACACCTTATACCTGTTACAATTCAGACCCGTCATAGGAGGTTTATCTCCATAGTACTCGGTACAGCTAAAATTGTAATAGCTAGACATTGGCGGTCCTCTATGTGTCCCTCTATGAAGGAGGTTATGGGGGCCCTAGAAAATGTTTTCAAATATGAGGAAATGTTTCACACCGCGAACAATTCTATGTGCCTGCTACAGGATACGTGTGAGGGATGGAAGATGTTTGTTGAATCTGGAAATCTGATATAAGATATGTCGACTGTAAGATGATAGTGCTGCCATGTTTTATGTTTGTTTAGGAATTATAAGTTATTAGAAAATGGAGTGCGCACAACTGACCCCCTTTGTCAGTTTACGAAGATAATCCAATTGAATTATATTGTTTATTGCCATTGATGCTCATTTATGCTTCTTCCTTTGGATGGTTCTTTCATTTAAATGTATGTACCACTTTCTGTGTAAACTCCAATAAAAATTCTTTATATGAAAAAAAAAAATAACACTCTCCTTTCATTTCCCTTCATGTCACATTGGGGGAGAGAGCAGCTTTGCATCATCACACTGCACATTTTGAGGGCGCCCTCTGCTGGACCTTATGATTGTTGCAGCCTGTGTAACCTAGACACTGCTGCAGAGTGCTTTGTGTACGTTGTTGTTATGGGGACGTATAAGCGTTTCCCCACTCCTATCAGCCCTACTACTCCACACAGACTGCTACAGATTGCTTACAAAGTACTCCTAATGAGCCAGATTACCTGTACACTGTGCATGTCCCCTGATACAAGCAAGAGATCCACCTGAACTGGCATTTATTTTTCCTAAAGAGTAAAGACCACAGTGTGATGGATCCCCTCCTCTGATTGAAGAAGGTAAAACAGGATTATTTTATGTGTAAGTGGAACTACTCCAACTGACTATGTAATCTTTAAATAGTAATGACCGCACTGCTTTTAAGACCAAAAAGGGAAATAAATAAACAAATACTTGACACCTTGTATGTTATTACTGTGATCGTTAAAGAGCACCATGTCATATAATGTATGCACATTAACGCTAGGGTCAGACGAACGCAGTGCGATCGCGCGTGCAGCCGCACTTTATCACGGCCGTAGTAGCAGCAAATGACGGGCAATATACGAAGCACGAAAGTGCGGCCATGCAACGCAAGCGGCAAGCAAACGCATTTTTTTCGAGAACGTGATACCGCTAGTACTGACGTACAGAGTGCGCTGCGTCCGCTAGCGGCGTGTGTGTGTGATTAGGAGACGTCAGACGATGCTTATGTCCGGCCAACATAACGTCCAGACGCAAAAAGGGTTTTGTTGATGATCCGTACAAAATCACGGACGAAAATGCGCATCGTATGACCGCTATCGCGTATTCTGTGAAAAAATACGTCCATTCGTCCGAACACACTTTTTCACGGACGACGCGAAAAATGCGTTAGTCTGACCCTAGCCTAATATGACCCAGGCTATGCCTGTGCAAGACACGCAGCAACATACTTGAAAACGAGAGAAATCTCAATGTATCCTTCCTGGTAAAATCCTTTCACAAAAAAAAAAAAAAACTGCCCAGAAAAAATCCAAATACAGCATGGAGGTCTCATCAGACTCTCAATGGGTTATTATATATATATATATATATATATACATATATAATAATTATTCAAATGCGTCCTCTGGTTCTGTACATTGTTCAGTATTGTTTACACAGCAGTTAAAGTGTTCTTCTGTAATCTTTGGCTTTCCCACATATACAGTTGTGTTCAAAATTATTCAACCCCCAATGCTGTAAAGGGTTTTAGGGAATTTAGTGTACATTTGTAATTGTATTCAGAATGAAATCCTACAAGGACTTTTTAAAGAACCATATGCAACTAAATTGACATCAATTGGTTTTGTAATACAGTAGTAAATGTTTCTTATGTGAATTCTTCATTGACACAATTATTCAACCCCTTAAAGACTACCACTCTGAAGAACAGAGGTTCATTCAAGTGTTTTCAATCAGGTATTGAAAACACCTGTGGATGTCACGGAGCAGCAATAAAGCATAATAAGCACCAATTAGGCAGCTTTAAAATGACTGTGATACTCAGCTCCTTCTAGACATTTACTGGTGTGTTTACAAACATGGTGAAGTCAAGAGAATGGTCCAGGAAGACAAGAGAAGAGGTGATTACTCTTCACAGGAAGGGCAATGGCTATAAGAAGATTGCAAAGATGTTAAACATACCAAGAGAGACCATAGGAAGCATCATTCGCAAATTCAAGGCAAAGGGCACTGTTGAAACGCTACCTGGTCGTGGCAGAAAGAAGATGCTGACTTCGACTGCTGTGCACTACCTGAAGAGTAGAGTGGAGAAAAGTCCCCGTGTGACTGCTGAGGAACTGAGAAAAGATTTGTCAGATGTGGGTACTGAAGTTTCAGCTCAGACAATACGGCGCACACTGCGTAATGAAGGCCTCCATGCCAGAACTCCCAGGCGCACCCCCTTGCTGTCTCTAAAGAATAAGAAGAGTCGCCTGCAGTATGCCAAAAGTCATGTGGACAAACCACAGAAGTTTTGGGATAGTGTTCTGTGGACTGATGAAACAAAATTAGAACTGTTTGGGCCCATGGATCAACGCTATGTTTGGAGGAGGAAGAACAAGGCCTATGAAGAAAAGAACACCTTGCCTACTGTGAAGCATGGCGGGGGGTCAATCATGCTTTGGGGCTGTTTTGCTTCTGCAGGTACAGGGAAGCTTCAGCGTGTGCAAGGTACCATGAATTCTCTTCAGTACCAGGAGATATTGGATGACAATGTGATGCAGTCCGTCACAAACCTGAGGCTTGGGAGACGTTGGACCTTTCAACAGGACAATGATCCCAAGCATACCTCCAAGTCCACTAGAGCATGGTTGCAGATTAAAGGCTGGAACATTTTGGAGTGGCCATCGCAGTCACCTGATTTAAATCCGATTGAGAACCTCTGGTGGGACTTAAAGAAAGCAGTTGCAGTGCGCAAGCCTAAGAATGTGACTGAACTGGAGGCTTTTGCCCATGACGAATGGGCGAAGATACCCGTAGATCGCTGCAAGACACTTGTGTCAAGCTATGCTTCACGTTTAAAAGCTGTTATAACTGTAAAAGGATGTTGTACTAAGTACTAAGATTGAATGTCACTTGGGGGTTGAATAAAACTGATAATGATGTGAGCACAGAAAAGACATTTGTGGTTATTTCATTATAAATGTTATGTTATATTTGTCTGACCTACACGTGCCTCTTTGATTTAATTGTAAGCAAGATGACTGAATGATCAAAATCTATGTCAAACTGGCCAAAACACTCAATTTCAGTGGGGGTTGAATAATTTTGAACACAACTGTATATATATATATTTCATTGCTAAATAGCGTATTAACTGATTACAATCAAGTTAAAATAGATTTTTGCTTTCAAGAAAATATTTGCCTGTTCAAAAGTAGATTTGTGCAGTTTCTGGGCATGTTACTCAGTCCAGTGGTTGTTAATGTTATATAATCAATATGGTGTGTCTAAGGCCCGTGTCAGACGAACGCAGTGATCACGTCCGTGTTGCCGCACATTTTAACGTCTGTCGTAGCATAAAATTATGATCAATAGAGATCCACACACGAAGTACGTCCGCACAGAATCGCACGTGGCACCGGATGCAATTTAGGCAAGAACGTCAAACCACTAGGACGGACGCACAGAGTGCGCACGTCCGCGTAGCTTTGCGTGTGAGTGATGGAACGTAGTCAGACGGACTGCATTTTTGACGTTCAGCATTTTTGACGGACAAAATGGTTTTTCATATCATGTATCATTTTTTTTCATTTTACATATTAATTTTATTTCCCATCTACATCAGTCAAAATAAACGTCAGTCAAAAAAAATGGACCGTGTGGTGTCTACAGTATCATCAGTCAGAAAGTACGTCAGTTGTGCACGGACACACAGTGTGCTCAGAATGTGTTCATCTGACATTAGCCTTAAATACAATACAGAAAATAAATATAGGGTAATGAAGAGAATAATCGCCTCCAATTGTCCGTCCTTTAACCCCTAAGACCCTGTCTTAGGCACACCTTGAGTTAACTCTCCTTCTGCGCAGGGAGAGAGAAAAATCCTTCAAAGAAAACACGTATTTTTAGTCTGGCAATTTCTCTCTGCCGTTTCAACGTTTTTTGACACATATTTATGCTTGTGACAAGGCGTTGTCTCTTTATTTCATTGGTTAACATTTCAAAACATAGCATAGTTCATTGGCCAGTTTCAATACAGGTCTGGTGACGCATTTCTGGACAGTCCCGTGGCCCGAGACATGTGATTTCTTGAGACATGTGATTTCTTGAGACATGCTAGCCATCAGCACTTTTATCACTCAGAGAAACTTGCAAACATCAGCATTTTTGTCATTTTAAAGACATTTGCAAACATCTTGAGAAGTGAAACTTAATCCTATAATACTGCTGATTATCAATTTATCTTAAAACTATTTCTTATATTTAAACCTTAATTTATCTATTAATATTATAATTCATGGGGTGTTATTTAACTACTTATAGGGTCCTTCTTGTAGGTTAGCAGATGGTGGTCTGAGGATTCCTTTTCCTTCAGGTAACACTATATGTGTTTTATTTTGAGTGTTTGTTTTAACCTGCTGAACCAAAGAAATGAAAGTGCATCTGTACCGGCTAGGTACACTTGCACAATACTATCACACAGGATTTGCATTCTAAGTATACCGGCAGAAGATTTTGTGTCAAATAGAGTAAATGTGATAATGAAAATAAAAATGGTCAGATCTCCTGCTTATGGGGATTTGTAGTGATCATAATGAGATTATTAGCAATGCATCTTCCAAAAAAATACAAATAGCGTATAAAAATAATATCTGTATGTGACGTAATGCCTGTGGATGGAAATTACAGTAACACCTTGTAGCTATACAGTACAGGGGTTTACAGCAGGTATAACCCCCTAAATCTAATCCATGTACAGCAGTGGATGACCCCAGAGCTCTCCCTGTATTCTGCCCTCACACTCAGGACCGGTGCTAGACTATTTTGCACCCTAGGCAAGACCAGCTACTTGCACCCCTCGAAAAATTGTCAACTGTTGAAATGGAGACGAAGGGAAATACACACACACACACTCTGTGCGCGTGGGGGGGCGACGACACACACTGTGCATGGGGATACACACACAATGTGCACGGGAGCTGCACACGGTCGTTCAGTGCCCATCTTACCTCTCCGATGGTCGGGCCTCTTTCTTTTCTTTCTTTCCTCTGTCGTGCCTTTCTTTAATGGTTGTTCTTTCTTTCTTCTGTGCCTGCCTTTCTTTCCCTTTTGTGCCTGCCTTTCTTTCCCTTTTGTGCCTGCTTTTCTTTCTTGCTCTCTTTCTTTCGTGCCTGCCTTTCTTTCTTTCTTTCCTGCCTTTCTTTCCTACCTTTCTTTCGTGCCTGCCTCTTTCTTTCTTTCTTACCTGCCTTTCTTTCTTTCGTGCCTGCCTTTCTTTCCTTCTTCTGCGCCTGCCTTTCTTCTGCCTCTTTTTTCTTTCATCTGCCTCTTGTGGCGCTCGCACGTCATCTGGTGGTGCCTGCGCTTCACCATGAGACGCCCACCTTCTGCGCTGCTAGCGGGGGTTCACTTTGCGAGCCGCCACTGGCAGTTACACAAGCAAACAATGAGGAAGGGGTACAATAATGGAACCTGGGTTGGGGCCGGCTGCACCCCTAGGTGGCAGTGCGCCCTAGGCAGTTGCCTAGTGGAAGCACCGACCCTGCTCACACTGACTGTTGTAATCTAGCAGCAAAGTTTGTTGAGCCTTTTGTTACAGTGAGGGTGTAGGATGCACCTTGATGACATGTTGAAGACTGTACTTACCTTGTTCTAGTGCCCAATAACGCCAAGATTTTTCGTCTGTGGGTGTTTCAAGAAGGCAGCTATCACACAGTGCTGCATGATTGGCCCTCATCAGGGATGTCAGTGTGGAGGGCTGCCTTGGACAACTCTTTTCCTCACAGCTGTCACTTACCCCATTGACTCCAGAAGGGATTGATGCAACAACTTTGAGAGGGAATTACTAAACGTTAACCCATACATATATTAGCACAGCATGCCCACACAACTAGAGTGACGATTCCCGCACTAAAGAACCCAATTTGTGTTGGGCATGACAAGTATGCTTTAAATGTAGAGCCTGATGTTATGGAGGAACGTGTTCTTATTTTCAGTATGTGTTTGATTTGTTTTGGAAATTATATACTTAATGGTTGGGTGTCATGAGAACCCTGCATGGATTGCGGGTGTGAGCCTAATGTGCAGTGAGCCATAAAGTATGCAGGTTAAGGGGTTTAAACAAGGTATTTATTATACTAAACAGAAAACAGAATATAAACGGAACTGATAAATGATAAAGTTCAGAACAAGGTATCCAGGTATAGGGTGAACCAGTCTCGTAGTCAGGTATCAAGCAGCAGTAATCGTGGGATACAGAGAACAGAATAATCCAAAGTCCATAGCCAGGGGTCATACACGTGAATTCAATATAGGAACTGGGTAGCGAAACAAATGGGTTACCGGTAGAGCAGAGGTAGTCCAGAAGGGTAGACAATAGGTTACTCTGATGAAGGTCCAGGGGGAAAACAGAAGGTAAATCCAGTGGGTCCAAAAACAAGGAGCTTATCCAAAAACAGGTCAGCCTGGTGCAAGGTTCAGACTTCAGGGTTCAGACTTCAATGAGGAAGTCCAGCACATGGGGTGTGACCTCCTTAAATACAGGGAAGCTTAGGCTGGATAATATGCAGGTGATTAGTCTGATTTGAATAGCATTCAGAACCTAAGTCCAGAATTGAGCATGGGAAAAACAACAAAGTCCTGGAATCTGCATAGGACATGCAGAACATGCAAAAAAAAAGGAAAAACAAAAGGGGGTGTCAGAGGGTCTGGGGGTTCGGACCATGACATTGGGACCTATTTATCTCACATGTCATTTTCCTTTTCTTGGTGTGTTATGGTTATTAATGTTGTATATAAATGTTACGTTCTGGTTTTTGGCTGTTTTTGCGGTAATGATCAGGACATGGTAAACTGTATATACTGGCATATCTGTCTGTCAGGGAACTAACTGTAATTACAATAGTGAGTGGCAGCACAGGCTTGGGTGATGCAACAGGACAATGACCCAAAGCATACAAGTAATTCAACAAAAGAATGGCTTCAACAAAACAAAATACGCCTTCTGGAGTGGCCCAGTCAGAGTCCTGACCTCAACCCGATTGACATGCTGTGGCATGACCTTAAGAGAGCGATTCACACCAGACATCCCAAGAATACTGCTACACTGAAACAGTTTTGTGAAGAGGAGTGGTCCAAAATTACTCCAGATCGTTGTGCAGGTCTGATCTGCAACTACAGGAAACGTTTGGTTGAGGTTATTGCTGCCAAAGGAGGGTCAACCAGTTATTAAGTCCAAAGGTTCACATACTTTTTCCACCCTGCACTGTGAATGTTTACATGTTCTGTTCAATAAAAACATGAAAACATATACAGGGTTATTCAGAGAGCGTGAAAAGCAGGAGAATGACTGGAGAATGAAAAATTCTAGGTCAAAATAGTTGATTTGGAAAGTGAGATGAAAGGGAGAATTTTTCTGGTTTGTCTATTTTGACCTAGAATTTTTCATTCTCCAGTCATTCTCCTGCTTTTCACACTCTCTGAATAACCCTGATAATGTTTATGTTGTATTATTTTAAGCAGACTGTGTTTTTCAAATTGTTGTGACTTAGATGAAGATCAGAGCACATTTTATGACCAATTCATGCAAAACTCCACATAATCCCAAAGGGTTCACATACTTTTTCTTGCCACTGTATGTGTCCAGGAAAGCCCTAATTTACACATATAAATCAGATGAATAGTAAAAAAATGTTGTTGCTTTTTTTATTATAATGCGGATTTGAGGGGTAATTGATAGAGGCTGTGTGTGCAAGACAAGGCCTCTTGATTGTATTAGTGTTTTTCATCTATTGTAGGCAAACAAGAAGAAAATGAGTGAAGTGTACAAGGTGTCCTCCAGTGAGAAAATTCAATTCCTGGAGAAGGAATTGGCAACCCAGCTCGCTGAACTAAAGACAGAAATAGAGGAGAATGGCGTGCTGCAAGGAACACCAAGCCGATCCTACAGGTATATACTCTTGAGTGTGTTTTAATCCTCTGTAACTGCTTGGCCTATACATTTATTTATTGAGTCCAATTTTAGAACCTATTCCTATTTCTGGCCTAAAATTTGCATTTTGAATTCCTGACCTTTCCCAGCCTGATGAATAATCCCTACTGTAAACACATAAAACCAAAAATTCGTTGCAGCCACAAAGGATCCACAGTTGGTATGGAAGACTTCCAAATCCAGATACAACAATATAGAAAAATATTTACCAATTCTTGTGTGTGATGAATAAAAAGGTTTTATTCCATGGTGAGCACAGGAAAAAGACAACATTTCGACCTTCACAGGTCTTTGTCAAGTCTAAACATACAAAGTATTTTGCACATATAAATAGGTAACAGCAACAGGTGAAAGGCAGCAATCAGGTTAATGATTCAATTGCAAGGAGGAGACTCTTTAGTTCCTCTCAAATCTTCTCCAATATTCAGCTCCAAATGGTTTAACCCCTCAGGTTAAGCTGGCACCTATTGCATTAACTCAATACAAAACACGTGAGAAAGAAAAACAACATCACAAAAAACATCAAAAATATACCAATATTGCAATATTATTAACTGTAGATATATTCAACAATATTATTCATATTAAATATTTATTATCCATTATATTATATTAATTTTTAATATTAATTTGAAATATTGGTTTTTAAATGTTAATTTTTGATGTAAAAAGTTTGCCTATGATGAACAAATAGATCTAAATGCCCCATAGCACTATGTGGAGATACGGTCAAGATTTTAGACTTAGGATCAAGGTTTTTTGACTAAGAATCAAGGTTCTTTTAAACTATTGCAAAAAAGGGGAGAGGTCAAAATCCCTATTCAAACCATGCGGCTCAATGGTGTTCAGTCGATATATCCAAGAGAGTTCTTTCTTTTTGAGTGCCAGTTCCTTATCACCACCCCTGATAGATTTATTAACTGTATCGATAACTTGGAACCTCACTTGGGAGATCTCATGGCCAAATGAAACAAAATGATGTGGTATGGGTAATACTATCCTTTTAAGACGGATATCGGACTTGTGTTTAGTAATCCTATTTTTTACTTTTTGTGTAGTTTCCCCTACATATACCCAACCACAGGGACATTTGATTAAATAGATTACATATTGAGAATTGCATGTAAAGTATTGTCCAATTTAAAAATTTCGACCAGAGTGTGTGTGCACAAATGAGTCACTCTTGATAATAGCATTACAACACGAGAAACTTAGGCAGGGAAAAGTACCATGTTTGGGGCTACCAAAGAATGGTGTAGTGGGATCTCCGGTACCACGAAATTCTGCTTGTACTAATGTTTCTCTCAGGGACCTACCTTTTTTATAGGACATTAATGGAGGTATGCGAAATTCATGAACCATGGGATACATATCCCTCAAGATATGCCAATTCTTGCAAAGTATCTGTTTTAAGGCTCTAGAATGGGTACCAAATCTGGACACAAATGCCGTCTGTTCACAGTTGTTGTTTTGTTTTTTACATAAGACAACTCTCTATGGAGGAGTTTTTGGGGAATCATTAACTTGATTGCTGCCTTTTCACCTGTTGCTGTTACCTTTTTATATGTGCAAAATACTTTGTATGTTTAGACTTGACAAAGACCTGTGAAGGTCGAAATGTTGTCTTTTTCCTGTGCTCACCATGGACTAAAACCTTTTTATTCATCACACACAAGAGTTGGTAAATATTTTTCTATATTTTGAGAAACGATTTTACCAGGAAGGATACATTGAAATTTCTCTCATTTTCAAGCATGTCTTGGGTGGCGAGTATGTACCGTTAGGTGTCTTGCCCAAGGACACTTACTGGAGAGGTTGCTCGCTGGGATCGAACCCATGTCTCCACAGGCTCTCTCCATGCAGAGCACTGATGTTACCTCTACTCCACCCAGCCGGTACATGTTACTGTAAACACATCACACAAATATTATCCTTGGCTCAGGAACACAATTAATTAGACTTTATATCATGAGCAGCAGAAACCATCAAACATTATTTGAGAGTCCTGACAAATGCTCACCTCACGATGGAAAGATTTTCCAGCAGCTCTAAGGCTGGGGTCAGACGAGCGTCATTGGAGAGCGCAAGGAACATCCGTGTGAGTGGACGTTCCTTCCACTCGATGCCCGTCAGGCCACCTCACTAAGGCTGGGGTCAGACTAACGCATTTTTAACGTGCGTTTAGGCGCACTTAATCACGGCCGTGGTAGCAGCAAATGACGGGCAATGACGGCAACGCAAGCGGCAAACGAACGCATTTCTTTGAGAGCGTCGAACCGCTAGTACTGACGTACAGAGTGCGCTGCGCCGCGCTGCGCCGCATAGAGGTGTGTGTGCGTGATTAGGAGACGTCAGACGCTGCTCATGACCGGCCAACAGAACGTCCAGACACCCAAAGTTTCCTGGTTTGGATCCGTAAAAAAAATCACACATGAAAATGCGCATCGTATGACCGTTTTCGCGCATTCCGTGAAAAAATACATCAATGCGTTCAGACGCACTTTTTTACGGACAACGCAAAAAATGCATTAGTTTGACCCTAGCCTTAGTGCGCCCAGCGCTGCAAGGCTCGATCCTCCTATGGAGAATCGCACTTTGCAGCTCCGTCAATGCGCGTCCTAGCACTTTGGAGGAGAGGGATGCTGCATGGACACAGCACTGCCGCTGTTGCATGTGCAAATCGTGCGCACGCAACAGCGTGTGGCCGGCCCCATTGCAGCGTCTCAATGCGCCAGCCTAAATAACCCGCATTGACTAAACAGAAATGATTCTTCCTGCAAATATGCATTTAAAGGGACACTACCCTTGACATAAGCTGTAACTATATTACTTTCATGTAAAAAGGAAAACAAAAGTTAGGGTTTTTATTAGGGTTGCACCGATACCGATACTAGCATTGAGCCGGCTTGCCGGCATCAGAGGGGCTGGGGCGGCTGTCCGAATGCTCTATCGGCATTCGGACAGGCCCTGCAGCTGCTCTCCTCACTGTGTTTGCCCCAGCTCATGGATCCCCCCCCTCCGCGTTCATACTTACCTTCCTGAGCGACGCCGGGAAAGTCTCCGCGCGCGCGCTCGTTGGAAGGCCCCCAGCCGCGACCACGTGGGACCATGTGATCGCGGCTGGGGTCCTTCCAACGAGCGCACGCGCAGAAACTTTCCGGCGTCGCCCAGGAAAGTAAGTATAAAGACAGTGAGCAGCTGCAGGGCCTGTCCGAATGCCGATAGAGCATTCAGACAGGCCCTGCAGCTGCTCTCCGCGATAATACTTACCTTCCTGGGCGACGCCAGGAAAGTTTCCCCGCATGCGCTCGTTGGAAGGACCCCAGCCGCGATCACATGGTCCCACGTGGTCGCGGCTGGGGGCCTTCCAACGAGCGCGCACGCGAAGACTTTCCCGGCGTCGCCCAGGAAGGTAAGTATGAACGCGGAGGGGGGGGGGATCCATGAGCTGGGGCAAATCCATGTGTGAGCTGGGGCATATCCATGTGTGAGCTGGGGCATATCCATGTGTGAGCTGGAGCATATCAATGAGTGAGCTGGGGCAAATACATGTGTGAGCTGGGGCAAATCCATGTGTGTGCTGGGGCAAATCCATGTGTGAGCTGGGGCAAATCCATGTGTGAGCTGGGGCATATCCATGAGTGAGCTGGGGCATATCCATGAGTGAGCTGGGGCATATCCATGAGTGAGCTAGGGCAAATCCATGAGTGAGCTGGGGCATATCCATGAGTGACAAAAAATGGCCTTCATTGCATAGTATAGCTACTTGGTTTTGAGATATGGATTAATTGACAGGTATAACACTCACAAACATGGAGCCTCTAGGCTCGTGGTAATCGCCTGTAAGCCTCTATGGAGGGCTCCTCCCATCAGACGGTGATAGATGGAAATGGTTTCTGAATATTCATCGGTACCTCAAATGAATGAGAGAATATATGGCGCAATACCAGTGCAAATTTGGGCAATAGCCTGACGAAGCCCGCAGGACTAGCGAGCGAAACGCGTTTCGGTACACCCCTCACCATACTTTTACCAGTATTTGTATAATTTATTTTATTTATTTTATTTTATTTTTTGTAATAAAATTCCCCTTTTTAAACATTTTTACCCTCTTTTAATTTTATTTATTTATTATTTACCCAATTGATCAGACTGCGTAAACCATTCACTTTCAATAGTGAATCCGCCAGCAAATATTCCAGCAGGGGTAGGACCCCCCTTACTGAAGTGGTCCAAGGCTAAGATACCGAGCCACTCAATTGGGAGGCTCAAAATCACGTGAGTAAATTGGCCAAATTTTACAATATTGCCCAAATTTGCACTGGTATTGCACCATATATTCTCTCATTCATTTGAGGTACCGATGAATATTCAGAAACCATTTCCATCTATCACCGTCTGATGGGAGGAGCCCCCCATAGAGGCTTACAGGCGATTACCACGAGCCTAGAGGCTCCATGTTTGTGAGTGTTATACCTGTCAATTAATCCATATCTCAAAACCAAGTAGCTATACTGTGCAATGAAGGCCATTTTTTGTTCTTATTTTCTAGAATCATTTCCTTTGTGGCATTAATCTGAGAAGTTTGTGACCTAAGAACGTAACAGCAATTGCTTCCCTCTCTCTTGCGCTCCCTTAACAAACACAGTTTGTATTGTTTTATTTACTTTGGTGAAGGACACACCGATGGTGAGCTGCATGAATATATAACTCCACCAATAGAAAATGTTAAATTCAAAAAATCTACTTAGCGCCAAACACATTTAGCATCGAGAGGTGCTAACACAATCTATATCCATGAGTGAGCTGGGGGCAAATCCATGAGCTGGGGCATATCCATGAGTGAGCTGGGGCATATCCATGAGCTGGGGCATATCCATGTGTGAGCTGGGGCATATCCATGAGCTGGGGCAAATCCATGTGTGAGCTGGGGGCATATCCATGAGCTGGGGCAAATCCATGTGTGAGCTGGGGGCATATCCATGAGCGGGGGCATATCCATGAGCTGGGGCATATCCATGTGTGAGCTGGGGCAGTATCCATGAGCTGGGGGCATATCCATGAGCTGGGGCATTTTTATATGGTCTGTTCTTATTGGAAAACGTCACATGACATTAAAGAAAAGTATCGGTACTCGGTATCGGTGAGTACTTTTAAAAAGTATCGGTACTCGTACTCGGTCTTAAAAAAGTGGTATTGGTGCATCCCTAGTTTTTATATCTCCTGTTTCCATTTTGTGGATTTTTCCTATGATGCAACATTTACCAAAATCTATCCAAACCTTTTACTTTACTGCTGTGGTTTATCTTCTACATTATTTTTTTTAATGAGGTGAAGGAGGGAATGTTTAGATAAGGCTGCAAGAGGTCTATTGCCCTGCTTCTGCTACCTGAGATAAGTGATGGCAGCTGAATGAGATAAGATGGGGAATTAAAGACTTCTAATCTACCCCCGGGGATGTTCTATGTATTCATCCCACACAATACAATGATGTGAGTCGGTGAATACGGAATTTGTTTGGCTCTTTATAAATACTTGTAACTGTAACTAACTAATCCACAGAGTGAGGAACAAGTGATGTAAAAGATACTGCGAGGGGGCAGTTTACAACACAAAAGATCATAAAATGGATGTAACCAGCAACATATAAAGTTAAAATATTTTCTTAACTAAACATACAAGAAAAAACAGAGAGAAAGTGGTGGATCATGCTGCCCTCTCGACCGTGAGATTATAGACGAGTATGGGATTTTTTTTTGGGGGGGGGGTTAAGTGTGTTAAGCAATTTTGCAAATGTAGAATCACTTAACACCACGAACAACCTCAATACGTGTTTCGCCAAATTAATGTGGCTTGATCGCTTGCTTTTAATTGCATTGTTAGATTGCTGTAGATTCTGCTGTGACCTTCGGAGTCTTGGTGAGTGTGTCCAGCTAATGTGGTGGCCATAACAGAAATCTAGTGTCATAACATTCATCAGTATATGGAACCTTGGAGTGGATGGCAATTGCTCTATATTTAATATACCTTCTTCTCTTTCTACTTCAGCTCTGTCCCAATTCCAAAGGATGTTCTTTACTTCAGAAAAGAGAGGGAGTTGGTCTTGAAGAGGACTTTACAGGTATATGAGCAAGGGGTTTCCTATGGGACAGTCGCCACCTTGTGGTCACAGCTCAAAACAAGGAGGTGGAAAAATTGACATATCGCTGATTGAAAAAGTTTCTTGATATTGAGACGTTAGGTTAAAAAAAGTCATGTTTTAATGAAATTCAAAATGCAGTTATGTAAATATGTACATCAATAGACCACAAGGTGGTGCACCGCTCTGTAATTTATCTAATTTATTACCTGAATCTCCTCTCCGCATAAAACACCTATATTGTACAAAGAACTGTAGCGCATAAAGTAATATTGTAGATCAGAAACCCCTTCACATTGATGGCATGAACATTCATTAAGCATTTAAGACCACGTGTATTACTTCTATTCTATTTCTCATTGACCTCTCAATGCCCTTGTGTTGTGA
>RXON01004647.1:0-14498 GCA_009667805.1 Leptobrachium leishanense | reverse complement strand
ACACGGATACTAACCCTAATATAACACGGATACTAACACTAATATAACACGGATACTAACACTAATATAACACGGATACTAACACTAATATAACACGGATACTAACACTAATATAACACGGATACTAACACTAATATAACACGGATACTAACACTAATATAACACGGATACTAACCCGAATATAACACGGATACTAACACTAATATAACACGGATACTAACACTAATATAACACGGATACTAACACTAATATAACAAGGATACTAACACTAATATAACAAGGATACTAACCCTAATATAACACGGATACTAACCCTAATATAACACGGATACTAACACTAATATAACACGGATACTAACCCTAATATAACAAGGATACTAACCCTAATATAACACTAATATAACACGGATACTAACCCTAATATAACACGGATACTAACACTAATATAACACTGATACTAACCTTAATATAACACGGATACTAACCCTAATATAACACGGATACTAACACTAATATAACACGGATACTAACCCTAATATAACACGGATACTAACACTAATATAACACGGATACTAACACTAATATAACACGGATACTAACACTAATATAACACGGATACTAACACTAATATAACACGGATACTAACCCTAATATAACACGGATACTAACACTAATATAACACGGATACTAACCCTAATATAACACGGATACTAACACTAATATAACACGGATACTAACACTAATATAACACGGATACTAACCCTAATATAACACGGATACTAACACTAATATAACACGGATACTAACCCTAATATAACACGGATACTAACCCTAATATAACACGGATACTAACACTAATATAGCACGGATACTAACACTAATATAACACGGATACTAACACTAATATAACACGGATACTAACACTAATATAACACGGATACTAACACTAATATAACACGGATACTAACACTAATATAACACGGATACTAACACTAATATAACACGGATACTAACACTAATATAACACGGATACTAACCCTAATATAACACGGATACTAACACTAATATAACACGGATACTAACCCTAATATACACGGATACTAACACTAATATAACACGGATACTAACACTAATATAACACGGATACTAACCCTAATATAACACGGATACTAACCCTAATATAACACGGATACTAACACTAATATAACACGGATACTAACCCTAATATAACACGGATACTAACCCTAATATAACACGGATACTAACACTAATATAACACGGATACTAACCCTAATATAACACGGATACTAACACTAATATAACACGGATACTAACACTAATATAACACGGATACTAACCCTAATATAACACGGATACTAACCCTAATATAACACGGATACTAACACTAATATAACACGGATACTAACACTAATATAACACTAATATAACACGGATACTAACACTAATATAACACGGATACTAACCCTAATATAACACGGATACTAACACTAATATAACACGGATACTAACACTAATATAACACGGATACTAACACTAATATAACACGGATACTAACACTAATATAACACGGATACTAACCCTAATATAACACGGATACTAACACTAATATAACACGGATACTAACCCTAATATAACACGGATACTAACCCTAATATAACACGGATACTAACCCTAATATAACACGGATACTAACACTAATATAACACGGATACTAACCCTAATATAACAAGGATACTAACACTAATATAACACGGATACTAACACTAATATAACACGGATACTAACCCTAATAGAACACGGATACTAACCCTAATATAACACGGATACTAACCCTAATAGAACACGGATACTAACCCTAGTATAACACGGATAGTAACCTTAATATAATATGGATACTAACCCTAGTATAACACGGATAGTAACACTAATATAATATGGATACTAACCCTAGTATAACACGGATAGTAACCTTAATATAACACGGATACTAACCCTAGTATAACACGGATAGTAACCTTAATATAATATGGATACTAACCCTAGTATAACACGGATAGTAACACTAACCCAGCTTTAATCCTAATCCTAACCCAGTTTTAGCCACAGGCCTTGAGCGGTTTCGTGGCTCTGCACACGGCACTCCCAGAACTGGCTGGGTAACGTGTCACTGTGTGTTCATTACTCTGTGCTCCGGGCACGTTCTCTGCCAGCGGCTGATTTCTGGGTTCCGTGAAGCCGTCGCTGCCAAAAGACAGGTGAATAAAAATACTTTATACAAACCCAAATCTCGCAGGTGATTTCATTGTTGCTGTGGGACGGCCACAACATTAAAACACAGACAGTCGGCGTCTCTACTTAATTCCAAGGAAGAATTAGAAAGAAAAGACACCTAAACCTTTAAAACACAATAAAAGATAAAGTGCAGCGTAACAGTATGCCGAGAAAACGTGGAGCTCGATCGCCTGCAGAAACGATAATCAGACAGGAGGAACGTGCGAAACATACACGTACCTAAAACATAAAACCCTCTATACTAGGAGACATGTATACTTTAAATAAAACACACGGAAAACGAGGGGAAAAGACCACCCTGACCAAGAGCCTGACGGCGCCGTGAGAGGTGCGGGATGTGAGGTGGAGGAGTCTGGCAGAGGCGTTCATTACATTCTGTAAAGGGGTGAGGGGTGCGACATGTATAGTGATAGGAGTTGCACGCAGTGAGTCCTCTTCCTGGGGATGATAGGAGTTGCACGCAGTGAGCTTTCCTGCTGGGGATAATAGGAGTTGCACACAGTGCGCTCTCTTCCTGGGGATGATAGGAGTTGCACAGTACACAGTGTGCTGTCTTTCTCGCTGGGGTTGATAGGAGTTGCACACAGCACGCTGCCTCTCTGGCTGGGGTTGATAGGAGTTGCACAGTGAGTTGCCTTTCTGGCTGGGGATGATCGGAGTTGCACACAGCATGCTGTCTTTCTGACCGGGGATGATAGGAGTTGCACACAGCGAGCTGTCTTTCTGGCTGGGGATGATAGGAGTTGCACACAGCGAGCTGTCTTTCTGGCTGGGGATGATAGGTGTTGCACACAGTAGGCTCGCTTTCTGGCAGGGGATGATAGATGTTGTACACAGCGTGCTGCCTTTCTGGCTGGGGATGATAGGAGTTGCACACAGTAGGCTCGCTTTCTGGCTGGGGATGATAGGAGTTGCACACAGTGAGCTCTCTTTCTGGCTGGGGATGATAGGAGTTGCACACAGCGAGCTGTCTTTCTGGCTGGGGATGATAGGAGTTGCACACAGTGAATTTCCTTTCTGGCTGGGGATGATAGGCGTTGCACACAGTGAGCTCTCTTCCTGGGGATGATAGGAGTTGCACAGTACACAGCGTGCTGTCTTTCTGGCTGGGGTTGATAGGAGTTGCACACAGCACGCTGCCTCTCTGGCTGGGGTTGATAGGAGTTGCACAGTGAGTTGCCTTTCTGGCTGGGGATGATCGGAGTTGCACACAGCATGCTGTCTTTCTGACCAGGGATGATAGGCGTTGCACACAGGGAGCTGCCTTTCTGGCTGGGGATGAAAGGAGTTGCACACAGCACGCTGTCTTTCTGGCTGGGGATGATAGGCGTTGCACACAGTGAGCTGCCTTTCTAGCTGGGGATGATAGGCGTTGCACACAGTGAGCTGCCTTTCTAGCTGGGGATGGGGATGATAGGCGTTGCACACAGTGAGCGGTCTTTCTGGCTGGGGATGATAGGAGTTGCACACAGCGAGCTGTCTTTCTGGCTGGGGATGATAGGCGTTGCACACAGCGAGCTCTCCTTCTGGTTGGGGATGATAGGAGTTGCACACGGTGAGTTGCCTTTCTGGCTGGGGATGATAGGCATTGCACACAGTGAGCTCTCTTTCTGGCTGGGGATGATAGGAGTTGCACACAGCGAGTTGCCTTTCTGGCTGGGGATGATAGGCGTTGCACACGGTGAGTTGTCTTTCTGGCTGGGGATGATAGGAGTTGCTGTCAGGGCCTGGCTGGGTCAGTGGGTGCAGTGCACGGTGCATCCGGCAGGTGGCGCCCTGTGGCCGCGCTTTGGTCTCTCTGGCCGCAGCTTCCTCTGTCAATTGAAAGGTTCCTGGCAGGAGCCCGGAGAGGGGGGAGGGGCCCCGGGGCCAGAGCAGCAGCAACAACAACAACACCAGCAGCAGGACAAGGGCCCCTGGGACGGAGAGCAGAGCCGGGGCTCCTGAGGTCAGTGCAGGCCTCTCAATCCCCAATGGAACCACTAGAGCGTGAGCTCTGCGGGTCAGCGATCCCCAGCACCGGGCTCTGTGTGATAGAGCGTGAGCTCTGCGGGTCAGGGATCCCCAGCACCGGGCTCTGTGTGATAGAGCGTGAGCTCTGCGGGTCAGGGATCCCCAGCACCGGGCTCTGTGTGATAGAGCGTGAGCTCTGCGGGTCAGGGATCCCCAGCACCGGGCTCTGTGTGATAGAGCGTGAGCTCTGCGGGTCAGGGATCCCCAGCACCGGGCTCTGTGTGATAGAGCGTGAGCTCTGCGGGTCAGGGATCCCCAGCACCGGGCTCTGTGTGATAGAGCGTGAGCTCTGCGGGTCAGGGATCCCCAGCACCGGGCTCTGTGTGATAGAGCGTGAGCTCTGCGGGTCAGGGATCCCCAGCACCGGGCTCTGTGTGATAGAGCGTGAGCTCTGCGGGTCAGGGATCCCCAGCACCGGGCTCTGTGTGATAGAGCGTGAGCTCTGCGGGTCAGGGATCCCCAGCACCGGGCTCTGTGTGATAGAGCGTGAGCTCTGCGGGTCAGGGATCCCCAGCACCGGGCCTCTGTGTGATAGAGCGTGAGCTCTGCGGGTCAGGGATCCCCAGCACCGGGCTCTGTGTGATAGAGCGTGAGCTCTGCGGGTCAGGGATCCCCAGCACCGGGCTCTGTGTGATAGAGCGTGAGCTCTGCGGGTCAGAGATCCCCAGCACCGGGCTCTGTGTGATAGAGCGTGAGAGCTCTGCGGTTCAGGGATCCCCAGCACCGGGCTCTGTGTCATAGAGCGTGAGCTCTGCGGGTCAGGGATCCCCAGCACCGGGCTCTGTGTCATAGAGCGTGAGCTCTGCGGGTCAGGGATCCCCAGCACCGGGCTCTGTGTGATAGAGCGTGAGCTCTGCGGGTCAGGGATCCCCAGCACCGGGCTCTGTGTGATAGAGCGTGAGCTCTGCGGGTCAGGATCCCCAGCACCGGGCTCTGTGTGATAGAGCGTGAGCTCTGCGGGTCAGGGATCCCCAGCACCGGGCTCTGTGTGATAGAGCGTGAGCTCTGCGGGTCAGGGATCCCCAGCACCGGGCTCTGTGTCATAGAGCGTGAGCTCTGCGGGTCAGGGATCCCCAGCACCGGGCTCTGTGTCATAGAGCGTGAGCTCTGCGGGTCAGGGATCCCCAGCACCGGGCTCTGTGTGATAGAGCGTGAGCTCTGCGGGTCAGGGATCCCAGCACCGGGCTCTGTGTGATAGAGCGTGAGCTCTGCGGGTCAGGGATCCCCAGCACCGGGCTCTGTGTGATAGAGCGTGAGCTCTGCGGGTCAGGGATCCCCAGCACCGGGCTCTGTGTGATAGAGCGTGAGCTCTGCGGGTCAGGGATCCCCAGCACCGGGCTCTGTGTGATAGAGCGTGAGCTCTGCGGGTCATTTCTTTCTCGTGTATCATTATTGCGTCTCATGTTTGTGCTCCCCCATTGTAAAGCGCTACGGAATCTGATGGCGCTATATAAATAACTGGTGCTTAAGAGTGTGAGCTCTGTGGGTTAGCGTTAGCCTGGAATGCACGATTCCACAGAATGAACCCAGTGACTCAATACTGCACCCTGAAACTCTCCCCATCCTAATACAGAACCCCGCAGCACTCAGCAGAGAGGAGCCTGGAGCTTTCCCTCATCCTAATACAGAACCCCGCAGCACTCAGCAGAGAGGAGCCTGGAGCTTTCCTCATCCTAATACAGAACCCCGCAGCACTCAGCAGAGGGGAGCCTGGAGCTTTCATCATCCTAATACAGAACCCCGCAGCACTCAGCAGAGAGGAGCCTGGAGCTTTCATCATCCTAATACAGAACCCCGCAGCACTCAGCAGAGGAGAGCCTGGAGCTTTCCCTCATCCTAATACAGAACCCAGCAGCACTCAGCAGAGAGGAGCCTGGAGCTTTCCTCATCCTAATACAGAACCCAGCAGCACTCAGCAGAGAGGAGCCTGGAGCTTTCCTCATCCTAATACAGAACCCCGCAGCACTCAGCAGAGGGGAGCCTGGAGCTTTCCTCATCCTAATACAGAACCAGCAGCACTCAGCAGAGAGGAGCCTGGAGCTTTCCTCATCCTAATACAGAACCCCGCAGCACTCAGCAGAGAGGAGCCTGGAGCTTTCATCATCCTAATACAGAACCCCGCAGCACTCAGCAGAGGAGCCTGGAGCTTACCTCATCCTAATACAGAACCCCGCAGCACTCAGCAGAGAGGAGCCTGGAGCTTTCCTCATCCTAATACAGAACCCCGCAGCACTCAGCAGAGAGGAGTCTGGAGCTTTCCCCCATCCTAATACAGAACCCCGCAGCACTCAGCAGGGAGGAGCCTGGAGCTTTCCTCATCCTAATCCTAATACAGAACCCCGCAGCACTCAGCAGGGAGGAGCCTGGAGCTTTCCCCCATCCTAATACAGAACCCCGCAGCACTCAGCAGAGGAGAGCCTGGAGCTTTCCCCCATCCTAATACAGAACCCCGCAGCACTCAGCAGAGGGGAGCCTGGAGCTTTCCCTCATCCTAATACAGAACCCCGCAGCACTCAGCAGAGGAGAGCCTGGAGCTTTCCCTCATCCTAATACAGAACCCCGCAGCACTCAGCAGAGGAGAGCCTGGAGCTTTCCCCCATCCTAAAACAGAACCCCGCAGCACTCAGCAGAGAGGAGCCTGGAGCTTTCCCTCTTCTTAAAGAGAACCCCGCAGCACTCAGCAGAGGGGAGCCTGGAGCTTTCCCCCATCCTAATACAGAACCCCGCAGCACTCAGCAGAAAGGAGCCTGGAGCTTTCCCTCATCCTAATACAGAACCCCGCAGCACTCAGCAGAGGAGAGCCTGGAGCTTTCCCCCATCCTAATACAGAACCCCGCAGCACTCAGCAGAAAGGAGCCTGGAGCTTTCCTCATCCTAATACAGAACCCCGCAGCACTCAGCAGAGAGGAGCCTGGAGCTTTCCCTCATCCTAATACAGAACCCAGCAGCACTCAGCAGAGGGGAGCCTGGAGCTTTCCTCATCCTAATACAGAACCCAGCAGTACTCAGCAGAGGAGAGCCTGGAGCTTTCCTCATCCTAATACAGAACCCTGCAGCACTCAGCAGAGGAGCCTGGAGCTTTCCCCCATCCTAATACAGAACCCCGCAGCACTCAGCAGAGGGGAGCCTGGAGCTTTCCCCCATCCTAATACAGAACCCCGCAGCACTCAGCAGAAAGGAGCCTGGAGCTTTCCTCATCCTAATATAGAACCCCGCAGCACTCAGCAGAGAGGAGCCTGGAGCTTTCCCTCATCCTAATACAGAACCCCGCAGCACTCAGCAGAGAGGAGCCTGGAGCTTTCCCCATCCTAATACAGAACCCAGCAGCACTCAGCAGAGGAGCCTGGAGCTTTCCTCATCCTAATACAGAACCCCGCAGCACTCAGCAGAGAGGAGCCTGGAGCTTTCCCTCATCCTAATACAGAACCCCGCAGCACTCAGCAGAGAGGAGCCTGGAGCTTTCCCTCATCCTAATACAGAACCCAGCAGCACTCAGCAGAGGGGAGCCTGGAGCTTTCATCATCCTAATACAGAACCCCGCAGCACTCAGCAGAGAGGAGCCTGGAGCTTTCCTCATCCTAATACAGAACCCCGCAGCACTCAGCAGAGAGGAGCCTGGAGCTTTCCCTCATCCTAATACAGAACCCCGCAGCACTCAGCAGAGGGGAGCCTGGAGCTTTCCTCATCCTAATACAGAACCCCGCAGCACTCAGCAGAGGGGAGCCTGGAGCTTTCCCTCATCCTAATACAGAACCCAGCAGCACTCAGCAGAGAGGAGCCTGGAGCTTCCTCATCCTAATACAGAACCCAGCAGCACTCAGCAGAGGGGAGCCTGGAGCTTTCCCCCATCCTAATACAGAACCCCGCAGCACTCAGCAGAGAGGAGCCTGGAGCTTTCCCTCATCCTAATACAGAACCCCGCAGCACTCAGCAGAAAGGAGCCTGGAGCTTTCCTCATCCTAATATAGAACCCCGCAGCACTCAGCAGAGAGGAGCCTGGAGCTTTCCCTCATCCTAATACAGAACCCCGCAGCACTCAGCAGAGAGGAGCCTGGAGCTTTCCCCATCCTAATACAGAACCCCGCAGCACTCAGCAGAGAGGAGCCTGGAGCTTTCCTCATCCTAATACAGAACCCCGCAGCACTCAGCAGAGAGGAGCCTGGAGCTTTCCCTCATCCTAATACAGAACCCCGCAGCACTCAGCAGAGAGGAGCCTGGAGCTTTCCCTCATCCTAATACAGAACCCAGCAGCACTCAGCAGAGGGAGCCTGGAGCTTTCATCATCCTAATACAGAACCCCGCAGCACTCAGCAGAGAGGAGCCTGGAGCTTTCCTCATCCTAATACAGAACCCCGCAGCACTCAGCAGAGAGGAGCCTGGAGCTTTCCCTCATCCTAATACAGAACCCCGCAGCACTCAGCAGAGAGGAGCCTGGAGCTTTCCCTCATCCTAATACAGAACCGCCAGCACTCAGCAGAGAGGGGAGCCTGGAGCTTTCCTCATCCTAATACAGAACCCCGCAGCACTCAGCAGAGGGGAGCCTGGAGCTTTCCCTCATCCTAATACAGAACCAGCAGCACTCAGCAGAGGAGCCTGGAGCTTTCCCTCATCCTAATACAGAACCCAGCAGCACTCAGCAGAGAGGAGCCTGGAGCTTTCCCTCATCCTAATACAGAACCCCGCAGCACTCAGCAGAGAGGAGCCTGGAGCTTTCCCCCATCCTAATACAGAACCCCGCAGCACTCAGCAGAGGGGAGCCTGGAGCTTTCCCCCATCCTAATACAGAACCCAGCAGCACTCAGCAGAAAGGAGCCTGGAGCTTTCCCTCATCCTAATACAGAACCCCGCAGCACTCAGCAGAGAGGAGCCTGGAGCTTCCTCATCCTAATACAGAACCCAGCAGCACTCAGCAGAGGGGAGCCTGGAGCTTTCCCTCATCCTAATACAGAACCCAGCAGCACTCAGCAGAGGAGAGCCTGGAGCTTTCCCTCATCCTAATACAGAACCCCGCAGCACTCAGCAGAGAGGAGCCTGGAGCTTTCCCCAAGAGCTTCTCTCTGATGTTGGCCAATCAGAGAAGATGTCCTTTCACCTGATCTCTGATTGGTGCTGTTGGGTGGCCACATGTGTACACTACTGGGCAATCAGTGACCAGGGAATTTGTGAGTGGGAAAAATGAGGTCTCATGACTGCATTGCTTCAGCCAATGAGTGAACCTCCATCTCTGAAACTCGGTCATTGGCTGAATCCATGTCTTTATAACAAGGAATACTATTGGACAGCATTATCTGGAGCCTGTGTGCTGATAGGCCTGGAGGGATCGCCCAGGGGGGGGGTCACTGCAGGGTCTGTATGGGTTAATAACAGGTTTTTATGTTATTTAATATTATTTTATATATACAGGGTTATTCAGAGAGCGGTGAAACTCAGGAGAATGACTGGAGAATGGAAAATTCTAGGTCAAAATAGTCAAACCAGAATAATTCTCCCTTTCATCTCACTTTCCAAATCGGCTATTTTGACCTAGAATTTTCATTTTCCAGCCATTCTCCTGCTTTTCACCTCTCTCTGAATAACCCTGATAGATTGAGGTGGGGGGATTAGGGCCTTAGTATAGGGTTAATGGGGGAGGGGGTGTTTTAGACCATAGAATGGGTTTTATATTAGGTATAGGATAAGGGGGGGGGGGTCCTTTCAGATTTTAAGGGGGACATTGCATTTCTTAATTTATGAAGTTCATTGGATATTGGGGCGTCCTGGAACCGACAGCAGCGACGACACCACACGGCCTGCTTATATCTGTGTGGTTTGTGTCAGGGAGGGGTCGGGTTATATCTGTGTGATTTGTGTCAGGGAGGGGTCGGGTTATATCTGTGTGATTTGTGTCAGGGAGGGGTCGGGTTATATCTGTGTGATTTGTGTCAGGGAGGGGTCGGGTATATCTGTGTGATTTGTGTCAGGAGGGGTCGGGTTATATCTGTGTGATTTGTGTCGGGAGGGGTCGGGTTATATCTGTGTGATTTGTGTCAGGAAGGGGTCGGGTTATATCTGTGTGATTTGTGTCGGGGAGGGGTGGGGTTATATCTGTGTGATTTGTGTCGGGGAGGGGTCGGGTATATCTGTGTGATTTGTGTCGGGGAGGGGTCGGGTTATATCTGTGTGATTTGTGTCAGGGAGGGGTCGGTTATATCTGTGTGATTTGTGTCAGGGAGGGGTCGGGTTATATCTGTGTGATTTGTGTCAGGGAGGGGTCGGGTTATATCTGTGATTTGTGTCAGGGGGGTCGGGTTATATCTGTGTGATTTGTGTCAGGGAGGGGTCGGGTTATATCTGTGATTTGTGTCAGGGAGGGGTCGGGTTATATCTGTGTGATTTGTGTCAGGGAGGGGTCGGGTTATATCTGTGATTTGTGTCAGGGAGGGGTCGGGTTATATCTGTGTGATTTGTGTCAGGGAGGGGTCGGGTTATATCTGTGTGATTTGTGTCGGGGAGGGGTGGGGTTATATCTGTGTGATTTGTGTCGGGGAGGGGTCGGGTTATATCTGTGTGATTTGTGTCAGGGAGGGGTCGGGTTATATCTGTGTGATTTGTGTCGGGGAGGGGTCGGGTTATATCTGTGTGATTTGTGTCAGGGAGGGGTCGGGTTATATCTGTATGATTTGTGTCAGGGAGGGGTCGGGTTATATCTGTGTGATTTGTGTCAGGGAGGGGTCGGGTTATATCTGTATGATTTGTGTCGGGGAGGGGTCGGGTTATATCTGTGTGATTTGTGTCAGGGAGGGGTCGGGTTATATCTGTATGATTTGTGTCGGGGAGGGGCCGGGTTATATCTGTGTGATTTGTGTCAGGGAGGGGTCGGGTTATATCTGTGATTTGTGTCAGGGAGGGGTCGGGTTATATCTGTGTGATTTGTGTCAGGGAGGGGTCGGGTTATATCTGTGTGATTTGTGTCGGGGAGGGGTCGGGTTATATCTGTGTGATTTGTGTCAGGAGGGGTCGGGTTATATCTGTGTGATTTGTGTCGGGGAGGGGTGGGGTTATATCTGTGTGATTTGTGTCGGGGAGGGGTCGGGTTATATCTGTGTGATTTGTGTCGGGGAGGGGTCGGGTTATATCTGTGTGATTTGTGTCAGGGAGGGGTCGGGTTATATCTGTGTGATTTGTGTCGGGGAGGGGTCGGGTTATATCTGTGTGATTTGTGTCGGGGAGGGGTCGGGTTATATCTGTGTGATTTGTGTCGGGGAGGGGTCGGGTTATATCTGTATGATTTGTGTCGGGGAGGGGTCGGGTTATATCTGTGTGATTTGTGTCAGGGAGGGGTCGGGTTATATCTGTATGATTTGTGTCGGGGAGGGGCCGGGTTATATCTGTGTGATTTGTGTCAGGGAGGGGTCGGGTTATATCTGATTTGTGTCAGGGAGGGGTCGGGTTATATCTGTATGATTTGTGTCAGGGAGGGGTCGGGTTATATCTGTGTGATTTGTGCGACCATGTGTCCTCGTTTTTGGTAAAAAGTTTGCTTTGTGCCCCTTTTCTTTCCCAAATCGATGCCGCGTCTGCCAGGAAGGTGCCATGTTGCCTGTTTTGGGGGCACCGGGTTCTGGAGGATTAAGAATGTATTCAGTTACTGTTTTACTGAGAATTTATTCAGATCAATACTTTGTCCTGCGCCCGGCACAGACAGTTTATAGAATGATCCGCACGCCAGGCACAGAGAGTTTATAGAATGATCCGCACGCCCGGCACAGAGAGTTTATAGAATGATCCGCACGCCCGGCACAGACAGTTTATAGAATGATCCGCACGCCCGTCACAGACAGCTTATAGAATGATCCGCACGCCCAGCACAGAGAGTTTATAGAATGATCCGCACGCCCGGCACAGAGAGTTTATAGAATGATCCGCACGCCCGCACAGACAGTTTATAGAATGATCCGCACGCCCGGCACAGTTTATAGAATGATCCGCACGCCAGCACAGAGAGTTTATAGAATGATCCGCATGCCCGGCACAGAGAGTTTATAGAATGATCCGCACGCCCGGCACAGTATAGAATGATCCGCACGCCCGGCACAGTTTTATAGAATGATCCGCACGCCCGGCACAGTTTATAGAATGATCCGCACGCCCGGCACAGAGAGTTTATAGAATGATCCGCACGCCCGGCACAGAGAGTTTATAGAATGATCCGCACGCCCGGCACAGACAGTTTATAGAATGATCCGCACGCCCGGCACAGTTTATAGAATGATCCGCACGCCCAGCACAGAGAGTTTATAGAATGATCCGCATGCCCGGCACAGAGAGTTTATAGAATGATCCGCACGCCCGGCACAGTTTATAGAATGATCCGCACGCCCGGCACAGTTTTATAGAATGATCCGCACGCCCGGCACAGAGAGTTTATAGAATGATCCGCACGCCCGGCACAGACAGTTTATAGAATGATCCGCACGCCCGGCACAGTTTATAGAATGATCCGCACGCCCGGCACAGTTTATAGAATGATCCGCACGCACCCGCGCACAGACAGCTTATAGAATGATCCGCACGCCCGGCACAGACAGCTTATAGAATGATCCGCACGCCCGGCACAGACAGCTTATAGAATGATCCGCACGCCCGGCACAGACAGCTTATAGAATGATCCGCACGCCCGGCACAGACAGTTTATAGAATGATCCGCACGCCCGGCACAGTTTATAGAATGATCCGCACGCCCGGCACAGTTTATAGAATGATCCGCACGCCCGGCACAGTTTATAGAATGATCCGCACGCCCGGCACAGTTTATAGAATGATCCGCACGCCCGGCACAGTTTATAAATGATCCGCCACGCCGGCACAGTTTTATAGAATGATCCGCACGCCCGGCACAGTTTATAGAATGATCCGCACGCCCGGCACAGACAGCTTATAGAATGATCCGCACGCCCGGCACAGACAGCTTATAGAATGATCCGCACGCCCGGCACAGACAGCTTATAGAATGATCCGCACGCCCGGCACAGACAGCTTATAGAATGATCCGCACGCCCGGCACAGACAGCTTATAGAATGATCCACACGCCCGGCACAGAGAGTTTATATAATGATCCGCACATGTGATGCTGACAGACAGACGAGCTGCTGTTCTCGCTCTGTGTGACGCGTGTTTATTTTTATCGTGTCGGTCTGTTTTGGTGGTTGATTATGGACCCCGCGGGTTTCTGGCGGAGGCGGCCGAGGAATTCCTGAGAGCTGGAGGAGCTAAAATAGAATCGTCCTAGTTGGCGAGAAGAGGAAATGCCTGAGCCGAGACGTGACGATAAATGAAGAGGCGCAGCGGCAGGAGTGTGGGATGCACAGAGCGTGTCGCTGCTTCACCCTGAATCCCCCCGGCCTGGCCTGCACATTAGGTTTTGGTGTCAGTCGGTGTGACATGCAAGATCACCGGATTCACCGGCTTTATATCCCGTCATTCCCCGACTCAATCCTTTCATTAAAGAAATGAAAGTCTCCGCTGTTTTAATTCCATTCATTTTCTGGGGCTGAGATTAATCTCCGGCTGTACCCCCCCCTCCCCCTCCCCCCACCATGAATGAGGACCCGGCAGATCCCAGAGTCTCCAGCCACCAATCCCACCTCACCTCAAGGAGTCATTGAGGAAATAATGCTTGTTCTCAAACCCTGTGATAAGGGATTTGTCTTTTAGGGGCTCCCCCATATATTCAGGGTGTGTGGGTGTCTTTTAGGGGTTCCTCCATATATTCAGGGTGTGTGGGTGTCTTTTTAGGGGCTCCTCCATATATTCAGGGTGTGTGGGTGTCTTTTTAGGGGCTCCTCCATATATTCAGGGTGTGCGGGTGTCTTTTAGGGGTTCCTCCATATATTCAGGGTGTGTGGGTGTCTTTTTAGGGGCTCCTCCATATATTCAGGGTGTGTGGGTGTCTTTTTAGGGGCTCCTCCATATATTCAGGGTGTGTGGGTGTCTTTTTAGGGGCTCCTCCATATATTCAGGGTGTGCGGGTGTCTGTTTAGGGGCTCCTCCATATATTCAGGGTGTGCGGGTGTATTTTTAGGGGTTCCTCCATATATTCAGGGTGTGTATTGGGGCTCCCCATATATTCAGGGTGTGTATTGGGGCTCCCCCATATATTCAGGGTGTGTGGGTGTGTATTGGGGCTCCCCAT
>RXON01004646.1:0-11986 GCA_009667805.1 Leptobrachium leishanense | reverse complement strand
GGGCCCTCCAAGTTTGCAGATCCTCTCGGCCTGCTTTTGTCCATAAAGATACCTTGAGCAGACGCGTGGTCACGATGCTTAGCCACGTGGGGCCGCTATTTCTGGGCAATGCTTGTGGTGCATTGTAGTTGCCAGTGTGATCTGGCCATGCTATTTTCCAGTGTTATCTGGTGTAACGTATTTGGCATACGAGGATCGATAACAATAATTCTGCCTTAGAGGCAAAGAATTTTTTGGCCTTTTATATATAAAAGACGTGACCTTTTCAAACCGCCAATGCCTGGTTGTTGTGCGTTCATTGATGGGGACGGGAATGGAGTGAAAGGGGGGGGGGTGATGAGATAGCAATTCCTGGATTTAATTTAGAACTATACTAATCTAAGTGATCTGTCATTTTGATGTTCATCCATTTTGTGTTTTAAAATAAACTTGCTGTCCTTGAGTGCTCTTGAACCCTATTTTCAGTCTGCTTACTTAAAAAAATGTGATTTGTCAGCAAAGCCAAAGAAGGAAGTGTTGACAAATTGAAGAATTATGGAGACAGCTGAAAGACCCAAATGAGAATTGAAGGGTAAAGATGACATCATGTGTAAAGTTAGGTGCTAACTCAGACATATGGTAACTGTCACGTGACAATATGGGTATGTTGGGAAGGGACCTGTATTTTTAGAACAATGTATAAAAGCAGTTGAGTCTGATGTTCTCGTCACTCAAGTTTTTGAACAGATACGATCTGTTTCTTGAGTCCAGCAGGTACCAGCTGAATAAACGCCATTTTCTTTTGAAACAAAGGCCTCCGTCTGCTTTTCTTCGTCGAACCATCACCCACAATTTCCCGGTCAGCTGTCTATAACATATCTGAGGTATCGTCCGGTGATCAGGCTTTGGTTCAACAAAGGAGGTTTGAACGGCAGTATTTACTGCATTTTCGGTGGATCCAGCAGGAGTTGCAGCCCAGCATGCTGATTCTCTACTAAAGGCGCCAAGCGAGAAATTCTTGCTCTGTGGACCATCAACCTGCTGGGGGCACACTTCTGACCGAGAATCCACGAAAAGGAACAGGCCGAGGAAACTGGTGACGCCGCGGCGGAAAGGGGGTAACTAATATAATTGTATTTTTGTGTGTTGAATAATGCCAGCAGGTAGCTTCAATTAGTGTATAGAATTGTAGAATTGTCCGCGCTGTGGAGGGAGAGAGTCCAGACTTCTGTATCAGTGTGTGATGCAGGGGCTGGGGATAGACTGCCCTCCAGCGAGGAATAGAGAGGTCTGTAGAGCCTCAAGAGCCTGTGATGCTCTAAAGCCAGTCCGGATTAACTAAGGAAAGTGTTAAAGCCCTGACAAGGGGACTGATCACCCCCTAGTTCTAAAAACCCCTGTAGTAGGGTAAATAAATACTGATGGTGAAGTATATACTGATGTTGCAGTAGGTACTTGTATTTAATGATTGAGAGCTTGCTGTCTGCAACAAAAGAATTGTTTTCTTTAATATAATACACATAAAATACAGACACTATATCTAGAATTGAGTGTGCAGGAGAGTGGACTTGTTCCCTCTGAGGAGAAGTTACCTGAAAGAGTTGAATTGTTTATGTATTGTTTTGTGGTAGATGTATCTGATACAGTACGTGTTGTGAGTGCTGAGAGTGCTATGAGTGATTGAGCGCCTACTCGCCTAGCGAGAAAGCAAACTTGAGAGTGGACTCCCAAGGTACGTTTCCGGCTCAGGCGACTGCAGTCCGGCTACTGACGGAGGAAGCGAATACGATATATATATATGAATTGTTGCATGAAGTATCAGACAAATGATTTTTAAAGTGTTTTTTCTGCAAGTTACATCTGCACTGTAAAAAAAAAAAAAAAAAAAAAGGCTTCAAAAATAGCTATGGGTAATGGATCTTTTAAACCAAAAAACAGGGGAGGGTGAAACACCCCTGGAATATATGATGCACAATTTTGAAGCGCTGTATGAAACATCACTATGGTATGGAATTGAGTAAAGAAAAATTAAAACTGTTGTATACAATAATCTGGCCGATGTTAGTCCCTGAATGGCCAGAACAGGATCTATAGACCCAGAGAGAATACAGAAAATGTACTCCCAGGGCACCGGGAGATATGGCCACCCAGATCAGTATCCATATATAGATATTTGGAGGTACTGTGTGAGAGATAAAAGCCATTTTGTTTATGTTAGCAGGGCAAAGAAAGAAAGGTATGCCCTTAAATAAATAAAGTTTTGTGTGTTTTCATGGAATACTTGGCTACTGCCAGTGCAGAAAGAGAATACCCAAGAGTACCGACCTGTCCAGGATTTAAGAGCAGTTAATTCTGCCACAGTGACTTTATATGGATTTGACCCAATTGAGTGTAATCTCCTAGCTCTGATACCCGGCAACACAGAATTCTACATTTGATTTAAAAAAATGCGTCTTTCTGTATCTGCTTGGCTCCAGCGAATCAGCCATGGTTTGCCTTTCAGTGGGAAAACGCCCAGAATGGCTCCAAACATCAAATGATATGCCTCCCTCAAGGTTTGCTATCCTCGGGAGAGCACTGAAGAAAGACTTATTTGCCTATCACTCTCAGCCAGACAAAGATACCCTATGACAATATGTTGATTATTATTATTATTATTCTTTATTTATAAAGCGCCAGCATATTCTGCAGCGCTGTACAATAGGCATGATCTCATGCTTGCTCCACCAACTCAAGAAGATTGTTTCAATGCCACAAAAGAACTGTTAAGTATCTTATGCAAGGCAGGCTACAAAATCTCAAGACGAAAGGCGCAGATTTGCAGACACAGTGTCAAGTATCTAGGCTTCCATTTTACAGGAACTGAGCGTGCAATCCAGAACGCAAATAATCAGTCTGCCGTGTCCCTCAAGCCACAGATTCATTGCCAAATAAGAGAATTACTGAGCCTCTGTACCAAGTCACCAAAGGTGCAGAGCCTGACCCTATTATATGGAGTGAAGAACAAAACTAAGGTTGTCACCCAATTAAAGACTTTGTTGCTTGAAGCCACTGCCCTCCTGGTTGCTGAAGCTGATAAGCTCACACTAGGCTAAGAACTCTTTGTGAAAGTCCCTCATGCAGTCCAGACTCTTCTAGAATATAAAGGCAATTATTGCTTCAGCAATGCAAGAATGACCAAGTACCAAGCTATGCTATGTGAAAACCCAAGAGTTCATTTGGAACTAATCTCCACCCTGAATCCTGCTACATTGCTTCCAGATGCTCCAAAAGATCAGGAACATGAGTGCCTTCAAGTAATGGATGAAGTATATAGCAGCAGACCTGACCTCAAAGACATACCCCTAGACAAATACGACATGCAACTGTGTTCACTGATGGAAGCAGTTTTGTAGAAAATGGAAAGAGATGTGCTGGGTACGCAGTAGTCACTCTTGACAAAACAATTGAAGCTAAACCACTGCCCAATGGCCCTTCTGCTCAACTGGCTGAAATTATTGCCCTTACCAGAAGTCTAGAACTATCTGAAAACAAAAGGGTGAACATATACACCAATTCCAAGTATGCCTTCATGACAATACATGCTCACGGAGCACTCTACAAAGAACGAGGCCTCCTAACATCTACAGGCAAACAAGTCAAATATGCCTTTGAAATATTGAATCTACTGAATACAGTATGGAAACCGTCCGCAGTTGGTGTTATTCATTGCTGTGGCCACCGAAAAGGCAAGGAAGAAGTTCCCAGAGGAAACCGGAAAGCAGATCTGGCGGCAAAGGAAGCCGCTAGACAGACACAAGCCCTTGAGCGTGGCTGTGATTGGAAAGAAACCAAGGCTAAGAGTACTCGACAGCAGCAGGTGCAGCAGCAGGAGAAAACTCACTTGAAACTAAACTGGAGAGGATACCCAGTTCAAGATAAAGATCCCCTGGAAAGTGTTCGGGAAGGAAACCCCGATCGCCGGAGAGGATACCCGGTAAATGCTTAAAGTCACTTGAAAAGCTTCCGGAATGGAAATCCGGAACACTGAAATGAAACTTCGGTTCCCCAGAGATGACTGGTTCAAGATGACACACCTGTCAAGATTCTAGTATGTGAACCCGAATCCCCGCAAATGAAAGTCGAAACTCTGCTCTGTCTGAACGCTGTTTTCCAAGATCAGCCAAAAGTAGACTTCTATATGAATAAAAGAAGATTTGCACCTCATGGAGAATTTATTGAAGATGTTCTTTGCCACTGGTACGGTGAATATGAACTTCTAGAGAAGCACCACAGGTATATCCAATGGTTGTTTCCTCTACGTGTACAAGGCCGAAATGAACATGCAAAGCCTCTGACTATTTCTGAAATTGAAATTATGAAGAACACCGCTGAAATCCAACATAGGCTACGGAGAGCCTATAAACTGATGCTGAATTTCTTCGGCGTAAAATTAGTGGGGGAAGAGGAGATCGAAGTGATACGAGACTCAAATTCTTCAACACGCTTCTCCAATTTGAATACCAACACCCATAATAATCTGAGAATTACCCGAATTGTGAAAAGCATGGGAGAGCTGGGAGCTGCACAATACCAAGCTCCGCTGGTGAAGTTCTTCCTGAAAGAAATACTGGTTGAAGATCAGCTGCAAAATATGAAAGAAAGTGCCCTGAAGTATTTCTTGCCGGCTGTAAAGAATGATCATGAAAGAGATGCACTGTCTGAATATGTTTTGAAGCACAGAATATCCAAGAATGCCGAGAGGCTTCTCCCAGTGGTGACGTCCCTGTTACCAACACTCATTACTCACTGGACTCCGGCCTACTCTGAAAAAGAGAAGAAATGGCTCTCCGAAGAGCCAGGAGAATACAGAGAAGACGGATGGTACCAGTTGGAGAATGAAAGAATTGTTTTACCAGCCACTCTGGCAACTGAAATTGTCTGGGACTTGCATTCCAGAACTCATGGAGGAAAGACAGCCATGGAGCAACAACTAGAACCGTATTTCTATGTTCCTGGACTCAACGCCATTTGCAAAGCAATTGCCCATCAGGGTGTCACTCGTGCTAAGAACAACTCAAGGCAAGGGATAGTAAGACCACCAGGAGTATTATCGGTTGGATTATCTCCAATGTCCTCCCTACAAATTGACTTTACTGTTCTCCCTCCATGCAAAGGATATAAATATCTGGGGCGTGGCCGGGACGTCCAGGAAGATGGCCGCTTGATCAGTGAGCGCCGCTGAGCGCGCTGTTTTTACCCCTTTTCCGCTGCACATCCGCACCCATGGGTAAAGCCAAGAAGCCCCCACACACCCCTGGCCCCCCAGAACCCACTGGGAGCCAGCAGACTGGGTCCATCAGGCCGTTTTTAGCCCCTCTTTCGACCGCTGAAATCGCTGACCCGGAATCCAAGAAGGCCGCCGCCGCATGCTCCTCAGCCTCCAGCTCTCCAACGCACTCGGCGAGTGTTTGGGACCCCCCAAATGACCTCCGCCAACTCCTACAATATCTCCCCAGTAAAGAGGACTTAGCCATTGCCACCACTGAGCTGGGAGCTTCCCTCCTCTCAGAAATCCACGCGCTGCGCACAGAGATCTTGGCGGCATACAGACCAGGCTACAGCACGTGGAGGTGACACAGGAACAGCAGTCTGCCACGATAGCGGCCCTCCCTCTGCAATAACCACGCAGCGCTTGGCCTTACAAATGATGGCTCGCCATTTAGAAGATGTAGAGAACAGAAATCGCCGGAATAACATAAGGGTTCGAGGCCTTCCGGAGTTAGAAAACTCGCAGGAGGAATTAAAATGCACCCTCATCGCTTTATTTAATGACATTTTGGAAAGGGACCCTGCCACGGATATCGAAATGGAACACTATCACAGAGCACTGAGACCGAAGGGCCCACCTGATGCTCCCCCGCACGATGTGATTTGCTGCCTTCTACGCTACCCGCTGAAAGACTCCATACTGGCAGCGGCCCAGGGCTCTCGCACCATTGATTTTGCGGGGGCTAAGATCTTCCTATTCCAGGATCTCTCACCCGCTACCTTGCAGTCCAGACGCATGCTACGTCTGCTCACGGCTGCCTTGCAGGACATGAAACTTCAATACAAGTGGCTATTTCCGTTTGGCCTCCAAGTCCGCACGCCATCGGGACCTCTTAATCTTCGCAGCGTACTGGATCTCCCGCTGTTTTTAGAGGAACTCTCCCTTGCACCGGACACGCTCCTGGCTTGGCCAGACCTGGCACTGCTATACATGCCACCGGAACAGGCTCCATCACGCCCGCGAAGATCCCGCCACAGACGCCGTTCCTCCTCCTCGCAGGCACCGGTGGATTGAACTGGCCTCCGTCGGCTCCGTCTGAGTTTTTCTGGGACCTCTGGACCTCTCCCTCTGTTGCGGAAGACGCCCTAGGCTGGTATCGGCGCCTAGCTGATTCGAAGACCTTGACAACGTCAGTATCCTTTTTATGTGTTACTAGGCCTGAGGTACGCCTGATTGCTCAAGCCTCTTTCCTGGCTGGCTTGTGTAATATGAATGGTGGCGAGGTTCCTCCTCCGCCCTTGAATCTCCACCGGCCTGCTCTTACCTTTTACAGCCTAAAGCACTGCACGGCTCTCAGCGCTTCAGGGGTTGCCAGTGCGAGCCGCTACTGCCTCTCTTTTTCTTTTTCCTGAGCACACCCATGTACTTATCCGACCTGGGGGCTGCGCGTTTGGCGCCTCCTGTGTGCTTTTTGATTTTTTGAATTTTTTGCTATTTCTATTCAGCTGTTTTCCTAATATCTGTTGCTAAGTTGCAATCTGAATTCGTTGTTATATTACTTGATTTTCACTGTTGACCATCCGGTGCCGGGAACCCCCGCTGAGTCAGTGTCTACACAGTGGGATCGGTGGTGTACGCACCCCCCCTCTGTGACTCCAGTGGCGTGGTGACTTGTCTCCTTAGGCACATGCTCCTTGTGTATATATTTGTACCATTGTAATTGTTTTTTTGTCTTTGTTCCCCTGTACCTGGTTTGTCCTACTGGGTGCCCACCCCTATCCCCCTCCCCAGTCCTTTCATATTGTTATCTCCCTCACGATTATATCATGGCCACTGTCCCCCGCACTCTTAAAGTTCTCTCAATTAACGCGAAAGGCCTGAACATACCCGAAAAGCGCCATGCGACCCTCAGGGAATTTACCTCACTTCACGCTGACGTAGTATTAGTGCAGGAAACCCATTTTCCACATGCCCGGCCTCCCACCTTCAAAAACCACAAATATCCTACTGGTTATTTCAGTAATTGCTACAGCTCGTAAAGTCTGAGGCACTGCGGTGCTGTTTTCCCGCTCCACCCCATTCAGTAACTCGACCTCTTTGCTAGATCCTGCTGGTCATTACACGTTTGTGAAGGGCCAAATTGGTGCGCAATGGTACACTTTTGTCTCGGTATACCTCCCGAATCGACAACAACACTCCGCCATTCGTTCCATACTTCGTCGACTGCAGGACTTCCAGGAGGGCATCCTAGTGGTGGGAGGTGACCTCAACCTACCGCTTGATGCTCGCCTGGTTACCTCTAGAGGTGTCACTAGCACCCCACACACCGTCCTCCGTCGCACTCGACTTGCGCTACAATCCCTGAGATTGATGGACTGCTGGCGCTCGCTCTTCCCCTCCACACGAGATTACACATACTACAGGCGCGCGCGCACCAGCTCTACACACGCCTCGACTACATTTTCCCCCTCTTTTGGTAGTATGCACCTCCTGGAATCTGCCACCATAGGCCCCATGACCTGGTCAGATCATTGCCCGGTCCTGATCACGCTCTCCTCCCCCCTCGCCCGCCCTAGGGAGAAACTCTGGCGCCTCAATGAATCCCTTCTTACTGACCCCCAGATTAAAGAAGGCCTTCATGACGCACTACACAACTATTTTACAGGGATGACACACCCGATTGTTCCCCGCAGATTATTTGGGAAACCCATAAGGTTGTCATCAGGGGATACCTTATACAACAGGGCGCGCAACGTAAGAGAGAACACACAGAGCAGCAGGAATCCCTATTGCAGCGCATAGCGGCCCTGGAACGATCCCATAAACTGCACTCTGACGACAACACCTACGCTGAATTGCTGGACCTTAGGTCACAGCTCCGCTCCCTCTTTAATAACAGGGCTCAGAAGGCCTTCCTGACGGTACGTAAAACCTTCCATGAACATGGTAATAAATGCGGCAGACTTCTGGCCAACACCCTCTGGACCCACCGACAGGCACTATATGTCACCCATCTTCGCTCCCCCCAGGGAACCACCATTACCCTCCCGAAAGATATGCTTGGCCTCTTTCATGATTACTTTACTAAGCTATACGGCCTCACCCCCGCTCCCAACCAGACGGCCCCTGACATCACCCAGCGCTTCCTTCGCACTCACTTACGCTCAAAACTGAAGCCACGCATGAGGTCCTCTATTGAAGGTCCAATCACTGCGGAGGAACTGCATGAAGCGATCAAGCGAACACCGGTGGGTAAAACCCCGGGACCTGATGGCCTTACCCTTAAATACTATAAAACATGCGAAAAATTCCTCTCTCGCGCCTGGCTGGCTTCCTTTAACGGCCTGACTGAACCTGCGTCCCAATTTGCCCCACAAACACTCTCTGCCACCATCACACTAATCCCTAAACCGGACAAAGATCACGCCCTGTGTGCTAATTATAGACTGATCTCCCTCCTGAATTAGGACGTAAAACTCTTTGCTAAGGTACTTGCTCTGCACATCGCAAAACATATGAGACACCTGATCCACCCTGACCAGACAGGATTTATCCCAGGGAGGGAGGGGCGAGATAATACTATGCTGGCCATTAACTTGATCCATGCTGCCCAGAGACCCGGCGCCGGTCCGACCCTGCTCCTCTCCACCGACGCTGAGAAGGCGTTTGATAGGGTGCACTGGCCTTTCTTATTTCAGACTCTACACCATATGGGGTTTGGCCCCAATGCCTTGCGCTGGATAACTGCCTATATATGACTTCCCTACCGCCCGCATTAATCTAAATGGTACCTTGTCCTCCCCTTTCATCATTAAAAACGGCACTCGCCAGGGTTGCCCTCTCTCCCCTCTTTTATTTGCACTATCCCTGGAACCCCTTCAGGCTATCAGGGCCAACCCTTCCATCCATGGTATTTGTGTTGGGCACCACACACACAAGGTAGCGGCGTATGCAGATGATCTGCTATTTTTTATACAGCAGCCCCAGATTTCCCTACCTTCACTCATTGAATTACTCCGCGAATATGGTTTGCTAAGTAACTATAAAATTAACATGTCAAAATCAGAAATTCTGAAATATTCAATTCCTGCCCCTCTTAGCAACACATTCAATCCACATTCCCCTTTCGATGGTGTACATCCTGTCTTAAGTATCTCGGAGTCCACCTCACCCCAGCGGTATCAAATCTCTATGCTACAAATTTCATCCCCCTGCTTCGGGTCCTGGAAAGAGACCATACTCGATGGGCCATTCCACACATCACGTGGTTTGTGCACATAAATGTCCTTAAAATGAACGTTCTCCAAGAGTCCTTTATTTACTGCAAACCTTGCCGATACATGTCCCCTGCATCTTTTTCCGCACCTTGCAATCTCGCAATCTTCATTAGATATGTCTGGGCCGGAGTAAGCCGAGACTGAGCGTGACATTGCTGATGGCTCCTCGCTCTCGTGCGTGGTGGCTGGCTCTGCCACATCTGCAGCGCTATTATCATGCTGTTCACCTTCTGCGTCTGGTGGAGTGGAGCTTGGGTACCTCTGGTAAACAATGGGTGGCGTTGGAGCATGAACTGGCGGGCCGCTCGCTCACCTCCCTCCCTTGGCTTTTAGGCACCGCTGCCCTTACTAACATCCCCGCACACCCGACAGTTTCAGTTACATTGACCATCTGGCGTCGGCTGCAGAAGTCCACGCAACTGGCCCCCTGGCCATCTCCGCTTCTCCCTCTCAGTCACTTGCCGGCCTTCCTCGCCACGACTGCTACCACTCTCACTGACGCGGCTATACCGCAGAACCCCCTACCTGGCCTGTACATAGATGGTAACCGACCTAAAGCCCCAAAGGACGTACCGTTGACTCACCCTGACTCCTTTCTCACTACCTTCCATATGCACTGCCTCATAACCTATCTCCGCTCCCTGGCTCCATTGGACAAGTATACTCACCCTCTGACCACATTTGAACAAGTGATCACTCGTAAGACCCTTCCCCAACATGGCATCTTGACTCTGTACGGTGTCCTGCAAAACCTCTCTCCTCACACAACCTCATATGTGGTGAAATGGGAAACAGAACTCCAAACATTCACAGAGGAAGAGTGGACTCAAATGTTCGCGCTCAATACCCGGTGTTCTATTGCTACTCGTACACAAGAAATGGCTTACAAGCTGCTGTCGCGATGGTATAGGGCGCCCACCACTATTGCTACATACTCGGCCACGGCAGATGCCTCCTGCTGGAGGTGTAGATCACAGCACGCTGACCTACTACATGTCTGGTGGTCCTGCCCAGTGTTGCAACCCTTCTGGGCACTGGTTCACGATGCCATTAGCAAAATCTCTGACTCTCCACCTTCCTACACACCAGTGGCCATGCTGCTCCACCATACGCCATTATCTGTGGACTCCTACAGAAACACCCTTGATATTCGTCTACTGAATGCCGCCACGGCTGTGGTGCCCAGGCACTGGAAATCCCCGATAGCCCCCACTTTTCGAGAATGGCTGGATGAAGTCCAACGTATCAGAGACATAGAGGATCTGTTGCACCAATCCTCCGGCACCTCCGCCAAACACCTGCGGCATTGGTTTTATTGGTCGAAACCAGCCTGCTCCCCGCCCCACAACTCAGCAGACCTCCCCTGACCGCAATTGAATAACAAATGACTGGCCAACCCCTCCCCCCTTTTTTCATTCCCTTGTCACAGGTTCTATCCCCCCCTTTTTACTTAAATTTGTGTTACCTATGTTTGCATGTATATACGATGTTGACTGAGACGCATCATAGATTACGCATTTTATTATCTGATACCTATGTTCCATGCACTTCGCGACTGCTTGAATATGCTGCCATGCATTCAATGTATTGTCATATCTGTTTAAAAACTCAATAAAACGATTACAATAAAAAAAAATATATCTACTGGTGCTAGTATGCACACTAATGGGATGGGTTGAAGCCTACCCAACTCGAACAGAAAAGACTGCTGAAGTAGTGAGATGTTTGATGAGAGAAATTATTCCAAGGTATGGATTGCCTCTTGAAATTGGATCAGACAATGGTCCAGCCTTCGTACAAAATAGTTTACAGCAACTTGCCCGCCTGCTGAGAATTTCGTGGAAGCTACATACCGCATACAGATCTCAAAGCTCTGGAAAAGTGGAAGAAATGAATAGAACTCTAAAGACATTGATGGCTAAAATATACCAAGAAACGTCATTGAAATGGCTGGATGTGTTGCCAATCGTACTGCTGCATGTGTCAAAAGCAATCCTACCTCACTCCTAAAATTGAGCCCATACAAGATAATGTTCGGTATCCTATCCCTTTGATAACTGGGTTGAGGGGGATCCCCGTGTATTAGGGGAACTGACCTACGCTAGTAAGTGATCAGGTTAGACGATGCAGAGTATATACAATAGGAGAGCGAGCATTATACCCGATTTTCTGTTCCCACCCCTACATAAGTACTGTCCAGGAGACTCAGTATGATTAACCAATGGAAGATAGGAGCTAAAGGGAGTTTTTTTTTATGTTGTCTTGTTATCCACTCCTACTGCAGTGAAAGTGGCATAGGTGGTGCCGTGGATACATCACTCCTGACTGAAACCCGCAGCAGAGGTTACGGACAGAGCATGGAAAGTGATAGCCAGTGAATCCGATCCGCTGAAGCTACGTTTCCACCGTATCCAAGCAGCTGCACAGACCGGAGAGGAGGAGATCCAAGTCTAGATGACCAACGGCTCTCCAAACTCCA